>CBMN010749243.1:0-10106 GCA_000582825.1 Hordeum pubiflorum | reverse complement strand
CTATACTTGTGGGTCATCAGCGGCGGAGAGGGAGCAAGAAGTTAATAAAACTTTTGTGGGATTGTGCGTATGCGTACAAGCTAGCAGCATGTGCACCTCTGGTATGATGTTTTTACTCCCAAACATTTCTGGTATTCCCTCCAAAACTTTTCCGTCGTATCCGTAAATTTTCCAGCTTCTTTTTCTCCGACTCACTGTCTAGTAATCAGCAGATGGATGAACCTTAAGTGTGTGACCCTATAGGTTCGGTGAAGTATAGACATTACTATAACACTTTACGATAATTGATCGAAGGTGGAATTGTGGACCTTTAGTTTAACGAATGTTGTTCAATTTAACGAATTGATCCCTAAACCAAAACAAATAAATGTTTGAGCAAACCTTTAGTTTAACGAATGTTGTTCAGTTGCCGGTTTAATGGCATCCTCGTGAATAAACAACGTGTTCACTATGCCAATTACATTGTTACCGGTTCTGTTCTCTTTTCTCTTTTCCGTGTTTTGGCATCTCTATGATCAAGTCACATTGTGTTTGGCCAGACGATGATGGATACGATAACACCAAGAGAGCCCTAAGAATATCTCTCCATCATCAGAGGAGAAAATTCCAGTATTGAGTTACCTAGTACCTTGTCATACTTCTCCATGAAACCTAAGCCACCGTAATTCCCACCCTATCACGGATGATAATTAACAAACCCCAAAGTTCATGAAGGAACTCGATATTGTCAATGTCTACGGAATTATGTAAACATTTACTTTCTTTGTGTTATAAACCATTAATTTTTGACGAATGCCTGTATATCATAGGATAACATCAATTTGGGTCAATTCAACACAAGTGTTCTTCTAACATTTTGTCCTCAAAGTTGTCGGCATAGCCATGCTCATGATCTGGAAAACTTGACAATCATGCAACAATTGGAGCTAGTATTAGAGGCACGACTAACAATACATTTTATCATGTACTATTCCACACGTGCATATGGGTTTCCCTTTGAGACTTTATGGATATACGGACTCAAGGACCATTGCAGTTATAACAAGGAATATAAACATAATCACGAACTTGGAGATAAGAAATAGTTGTTATTATTGGATCTAGGGCATATATTCTACATGTCCATTATGTAGAAATCAGAGGTGGAGGTAGCCGCCCACTTGCGGTATTAGCAGTTGCAGGCGGTGAAGTAGTGCCCGACGTCTCATCGACATTTCATCCATGCAGGCATATTCGTCGGATGCGTATGCTAGAATGTTGGTTCGGTCCTCGACGGTATCGAGTAGGTGGGTGGAGGGTGGGTTAAAAATTCCGACCCCTCCAGATTTGTGCTAGATATAATCATAGACTGAGGCATGACTATCTGAGTTTGCGAGGTTCTGAATCTGATCTAACATCTCTTTAAAAATCACTTTATCATCTTGCCCCATATGCTTACACGAAGTTGGGCTTAGCCTAAGCTTCCCCGAGGTCCCATCTGATATGGCCTCGGGGAGGTCGTCGGTCAAACTTGAAGCCTGGTCTGTGGAGATAGTGTTCGACTCGAAGCTCGAAGCCTGATCCGATGATCGATCTGTGTCATGGCCCTGATCCGAGATTGAATCTGAGATACACATGTCGATGTTGGCGGGGTCTTCGGACTTGTCTGACACAACCAACCTGAAAATGCTAGCTTTCCACGGGCATCCGCGGAGTACTCTATATTCCCAAACCTGATGGTCTTGCCTGGAGCGAAGTTTTCAATCTGGTCGAGGTGGCCAGTCGAATCGGAGTAGACCAAGGTTCTGCCGAGGACAAAAAGATGTCCAGGGAAGAAGGCCTTCCTACTAACATTGTTGTCGTCGGTACAAAGACGAGCGATCGAGCTATCTTGACCACATAGAGGGACCTGCATGGGCCACCAACGTCGGGGTTAAATCTAGAAGATCTCGGATAGCGGGTGATGAGCTGGTGATCTTAACTAGATGGTATCAGGAGGAACAAGGGACATGATGTTTACCCAGGTTCAGGCCCTCTCAAGAAAGTATAACCCTACGTCATGCTTCTGTTGTATTGATTGTGTTGAAGTACAAAGTACAAGATGATCTACCTTGGGATCGTATGTGCATGTATAATTCTCTAGCCTATGCTTTAAACCCCTCAGCTTATATAGATGTCGGGATACTTACGGTTATATGTAGGTCAGTTACATCTAGGGATAAACATGTCGAAGATTCAAATATTTCTTTGAGTATACATCAAGTCTTTGGAGGATTCCATCTTGAGCATTCGTAGGGGCATGTCAGTCTTAGCCCAGTTGTTGATAATCCAGGGGTCCTCAGCCCGGCTCAGTATGCAGGGGCCGACGTGGTTAGCATCCCCTTGTCCAGGACACCATCTGAAGGGACCTTGTTTCTTTACTTTAGCAACATTTAATTCCTATATATGTTTGATATGAGTGGTCTGTGTTGATACTTTCTCTCTTCATTACCAAACGCCAGAGGTTCATCGGTCTCAATTTCAGCAATGTAGAGCCGCTACCCCATGGCCAAGCCGTTGTAGTCCAATGCAAGCTTGTAATTCAACTATATCAATGTGTTAATTAAATGTGTGTTGCACTTAGGATTAATGTAAAAATTTATACATATCTAATATTATTGAATTTATGAATTCTTTTCACACACACACGTGTGTGTGTGTGTATTATATTATATACCGAACAAAAATGTGCAAGTGCTGCCATGGCGTCAACGGCTGACATGGCAGAATCTTTCTGGCCTAGAAAAAATACACTAGCAGCGTATGTAACTTAAGGTGCGTCGACAAGGTCCTAAGTACACTAGTGGCTCCTGCTTCTAATACACGCTGCTAGTTGTCTGCATTACATGCCACGAGGACACTAAAAAGTGAAGGACTTACCGTCGGCGTGCATGTCTCGCACGCTGCTAGTACAAAAGTTTCTAGTAGCGTACCAACGCATGCTACTAATAACCTGTTACAAGACTAGCGGTGTGGCGGCCGAATGTTTTTTTTTTTAACACAGTACAGACGCAAGCATTTATATACACGCGTATACACTTATCCCTATGAACGCATACACGCATATCCTACCTCTATGATCACCTCCGAGAGACTGAGTCGGCATATCATCTTTAGATTTACGAAGTCACCGTAGGCGCCTCATCGTCGACGGGATTATCTCGTCCCACTGAATGCGCATCGTCAGAAATCCTGAAATAAATCCTATAATAATGCAAGCACCAGAACTTGAGTGGGCTGGGGATACCATTGTCCCTCTAACTATCCAACCACAGGAATAGTCCCCACCGCCGCCGTCGGGTCTTTGCCCAGTTGCTTCCACCACGAATGGCGAAAGGAGGATAATGGTTGGCGGCTGTGGTGAACCCCTGAGCCGTCCCTCGGCACAAGCTGTTTTTGTTAAATCCGGTTCTCTATTTTGGTCCTTAAGAGGAGCGGTCTCTTATAGACCCCTAATGGACTAAACTGTTCCCCAACTATTAATGTGCGACTAAATTTCGAGTTGGGCATTTTTGAGACCGAGCTTCATGAAGGCCTTTAGTTCGAAAAATTCAAAATCGGAAATTTTCAGTTTCAAAGAAAAAAGTATGGATGTATGCAATGATGTATTGTATATGTGTGTAAAATATCAGGATGAAATGCCTTCAATTACAAGGATGAACAGTACATATGCTAAAAATCATGAACTTTGAAGATGAACAGTGCACATGCTAAAATTCATGAACTTTGAGGATAAACGATACATATGCTAAAAAGCCCTGTCTCTATTCAAGAATTATTGGCAAACTTAATGCGCCTGACTCAATAATTCTGCTCCCCGATTCATATTACTTGTCATACAAATGGAATTAACATTCCTCACCAACTAGGGAGAATATTTTGTGCTCCGGTATTGGCATTGACCTGGGGTCGGTCAGTCAATATCCTCTAGAATTACAGCGTGGATGATGGGGACCGGAGTCTTCTACGAACAATATACTCTTCAACTGAGTTGACCTGGGGTCGGTCCAAGTCTCCTGGCTGCTTCCTGGTTCCGCGTGATTTCTATCCACCTACTAGTGTCCCAGGCCTGAAACAAGCACAGGCAATCTTCTCGCTAGCTTCACTTTTAGGCTACAACTAGCTTTCTTATATATCAGCTCCAACTGGCAATTCTAGCTAGCTTGGACTCCTCTTTCTGTCTTGTTTTTCTTTTCACTCATTCGTTCTTAGTCTGAAGATATAGAACATCGTCTCCTTATAGGATCTTCCGCGCGACCCTCCGGAGATGGTACAGATGGTACGCAACTCTCTCTCGTTCTCTCTCTCTCTCTCAACTAGAAGTCTGACTGATGATTCGGCTTATATTAGGGTTTAGGGTTTAGTTATATATGCTAGTAGATCCAAGATTGCTAGTAGTACTATTGAGATGCACGCAAACACGACAAGTACTAAAACTAGTGTAACAGGTCGATCACGACGGATTAAACTCGCTTTCTTTGCAGAAAAAAAAAACTATACAATAGTGGTCGTTACGCATTGCATGGAAAACACTTCGCGATCTTTCAAACAGGCACGAGATATCACTCCACTCTTAACTAAGCAAGAGCGGTGGCTATATATATGTCGTCGTACTCGCCCCTACAAATGCATAAATACATGTCGTTTCCTTAGGCCATTTCTAACGGATCCCGTAAAATATCATAAGGAAGTAAAAAAAAATGTTTTACTCCCATACGTCGCACCTAGCCGATCCCAATCTGCCGTAAGTGAAATTATACTTCGTCCAAAACCTTCTCCCTAAATAAGTAAATATACTTTGTCTGGAGGCGGCCAAGTTTAATTTTTCTTCACGTAAAGACCTGCTCGTGGCTAGCCGGCGAATCACGTGAAGCTCCCATGGCCTCACCGGTGACCTCGGGCCTCGTCCACGACCTTGCCGGTGACCTCGTCGGCGACCCCTGCAAGTACTACTACTAGTACAGACAATGCGTGCTGCCGCTGCTGCCCGTTATTGCTACGTGTCGTGTTGAGGTTGTTGCTGCCCCTTCCCGTTGTGTGCTGCTGCTGCTGCTCGCCGCCGGCGCGTGGTGCTGCTACCGTTTGCCACTTGTGTGTGCTGCTCGTCGCTGCTTCTCTCGCTACGTGCTGCTACTGGCCGCTGCTCCTCCCGTTGCGTGCTGCTACTGCTGCTTCTCGCCTCCGTCGGTGCCTTCTGCTACCGCTCGCTGCCGCCAGTTTGTGTTGCTGCTGCTCGTCGCTGTCGGTGCGTGATGCTGCTGTTCGCCGCCACCGGTTTGTGCAGTTGTTGCTGCTGCTCCTCCCCGCTGCGTGCTTTTGTTGCTGCTGCTCGCTGCCCACATGGTAACCATGGTTGCCAGTCGTCGCGGAGCTGCATAGCAAGTGTTCGACGAAATGTAGAGCCAAATTTAAGATTACTCCGTTATATATATAGCTAGGTCCGGCCAAAATGTAGTAGAGTAAATATACTCCAGTAAGGTTTACTCCTTATTTTTTAAGGGTTCAGATGGGCTACTACTCCACCGTAATTAAGGAAAAGTCGTGGCTATTCGTTATTACACTCGTTCATGTGAATGCACAAACACACACAGAGTATCCATATAAGCACCTGCATGATACTTAGGTGGCAAAACATCTTAAAATTGATGAACTTACAAAGCGTCCGTAGTCAACGGGAACGTCTAAATACAACAAAATGTGAGCACAAGCGCTAATTCTAGGACTTCAAACTTCGTTGGCTGGTTCGACTATGAGGAACCTAACCATCTGAGCTACAGCCAATTTACTAGTTTTGCTCATATTTTTAGTGTGCCCCACATTTTGCCCTGGTAGATCCCCATCTTTTCCAGAATACAAGTCATTTTGGACAACATCTAGTGACATTGTGACAATTAGTTTAAAATTAAAACAGTTGCAGGTTATGAAACCATGTCTCCATATGAATTAATTTTTGTTCAAGTTTTTGTATACTGATTGTTATTTGTACTCCCACTGTATGAAAATTTGGTGCATATAGATTTTGTCCTAAATCAAGCTTTGTAAACTTTGACCAAACTAATAAGAAAAAATATGAACATTGACAATATTAAATCAATATCATTTGATCGTCATGAAATATATTTCCATATTGTATAGAAGTTAGAAAGTTTAACTTTGGAGAAAATCTATGTGCACTACATTTTAGGTCGAATTGACGAGCCGCTGCCTTGCTTTATCGGAAGGAGTGGTAACTATGGTGTGCCCGGTGCTCCTGGCGCTGTCTATCAAGAAGATCAACTGGAAAGGCAAGGTGGAAGAGCCAGTTGTTCCAATGGCTATGCTCCTCATTGCCGGTGCGACTCTCATCACCGGGATCTACCCGTTTCTTGTATGTTGTCTCTCGAAGTTCTTCCCGACGATGCCTACAAGATACCCCCATGTGACGAGCAGTGTGGCTGCAGCTGCACACTTGTCCTCTATTTGCCTCATCCTACTCGCCGGCTTGATCTCGTTCCTAATCTTACCATTGAAATATGTGGTCGCCGTCGGCGGCGCCGTCATTCTAGTTGCCATCTTGGTTCTGAGAACGGTGCAAGCTGAGGAGGCAGAAGAAACAAGAAAGGAGGTGCACTCCAGGGCCAATGGAAGTCACACTGTGGAAGCTGAGAAGAAAGAAGAAACAAGAAAGGAGATGCAGGATAGACTGGACAAGACACACGAGTTCATCTCCAGTGTCACCGGAATTCTGTTCCTAGGATTGGAAGGCTTGGCACTGGAAGGTCTCATCAGCACATGTCATGGGATACCCGATGCGTTCCGGAAACCAGTGTTGTTCAGCTTCCTCTTCTGCGCCATCGGTGTGTCCCTAATGTTAGTCACCATGATATATCCTCCTATGCTCCAAACAAAGAAGGAAAACATTGCAAGTATGACCTTCGGCTTTGACTTTTGCATGGCTGTTGGCACGGTTGCAATACTGACCATCATTACGGAGAAACTCACGGGAATTAAAGGGTTTCTGCTGTTCAGCTCCCCAGCCCTAATCTTATTTGAACTGGCGTACCGTCTCGTCGTCATCAAACCTGAAGTCGCACTGGCTACGCAGCAAGCAGAAACGACTTCAGAACTCCCAGTCACCAACACATCCACGTCTTCTCCGCCACCCTCCGTCGTCGCCAAGGAGAAAGAGGTTAAAGCGGCGCCACTTGGACTGACCAAGGTCACGTTTGCTGGGTTCTGGGCCATGTCGGTGACAACCATCAGCACTGGTTCCCCGAACGACTGGTTCCTGATTTTTGCAGCTGCAGGCATTGCTTCTGGTCTCCTTTGGAGGCTCCTCACGCACAGCAAAGATGAGGACATAATGAAAACTGCCAATGCTGCTTCCTTCTGGACTCATTTATGGATTGCAGTTGCTACGGTCCTATTCACGGTAATGGCATGGGAGGCAGCCAAGAAAGTGCAAGTGAACACGTGTGCACCACGACGGCAGTGAACGAGACTCGAGAGTCACCCTCCTACATACTGTATGTCAAAAATTTATGTTCAGCATATGTGGTGTCAACGACTGAATATCGTATTGTACCAGTGTTTATGGATAAATCAAACGAAAATGTTCCAGAAAATTTATGTTTCCACTGAACAAAAAGGATGAAAGTACACTCATCTTCCATAACATAAGTGTCACTCATTTTCGATTTTTCATTCTCCACTGTTGGATCTTATATAGCACCCAAAATTACACATACTCAGTACCTCGAACGACTCAAGATACTAAATCCAAGCAAATGGAAAGGTTAACACTAATTGTCTAAAATAACATAAGTCGCTCTATGACTTATAATGTGGTGTACCCGAATTTGTGATTTTCTCATTCAAAATGGTTACCCCAACAATAAGGATTGTTGATGTGTATTCATAAAGAACTCCTTAAGTCAAATATTTCATAATACGTATGTACGAAGATGATCTCAATATTATCTGAAAAACATAATATATAAATGAGGCACACAAACACTTAATGACAGAATTTGTAACAAAAGTATCGGGGGAAATTTTTATTTAGGTTTACAAGTTGAACATATTCCATCAGGAATACATGAATATGTTTGCAATTGGAGCCCCGATGTACCACTGATACATGACCCCCTAATTAGCAGGGTGCGAAAGTGCCTATTAGCAGCATTCAGGTGGCACACCACTACTATCGCACTGCTAGTAAGGGACTACTAGCAGCGTACCTGTCAAACTCCACTAGTAGGTATCTTCATGCTGCTAGTAAGTCGAACAGTGGCAGGATAGTAATGACATACTCTAACTACATGCGTGCCGCTAATGTTGTGGGTCATTACTGGCGTTTGCTTGTTGTCAAACGCCGCTAATACTTTGCTAATGGAATCAAAAAAGTTGCCATGGCTTTGCTTGTTTCATTCATATATCAACATGTAAAAGTATGCATTCTCTACCTAATAATAAACCACCGATCGCTTTTGGTCGTACGTCATCCGAAAATTTGCAGAAAAGCCCCTTTATTTATGAGAATTCAATCCGCAGTCCAGGAAATAAGTAAAATATGTTTCGTGTTTCTGCCCCAAGGTGGACGCGTTTGACAAAAGAAAAACCGAGTCAAGCGACCGCCTCCCACCTCCGCCGCCAGCATGCATCCTCTGCCGCGCCGTCTTCCCCGCACCCCGGCCAGTGTACTATCCGCCGCATTCTCCTCCCCGCGCCGTTCGAAACCTCCGCGTGAGGTTCTCCGACGCCAAGGCCCAGGCCGCCGTGGTCCGCTCCGGGCCGCGCCGGCCGGCTCGAGCGCGCCCCGCCAACTGTGACGGGCTGCTCAACACACTCCTCGCCGCCGCGGGAAACGGTAAGGAGGAGGAGGAGGAGGAGGCGCGGGAGACATGGCAGTGTTAGAGCCACCAGCGTCGGGGGAAGAAGGCCGGGCAAGGCGAGGAGGCGGAGCACAGGGCTGGAGGAGAATGGCGCGGGGCGAGGCAGCGCCGCGAGGGAAACACCCGGTGGATGGTAGCGCGGGGCCAGAGGTGTCGGGGGTGGAGATGGCCGGTGGTGGAGGATCCGAGCGAGGAGAACCCGTTCCCGGCGTTGGAGGCCTTGGGCGGAACTCGAAGCGGCGGTGGCTCCATGGGGCGCGGCTCAGGGTAGCTCTCCCCAATGCAAGCGCACGGGAAGGAGGAAGACAAGAGGGTCCTGGGGTCCTGCCAGCAGAGGGTTACCACGACAAGAATGCGGAGCCTCTGGCCATGGCCGACGCACTCTGTTCCCTGCTCCTTCCAGATCAGGGCTGCACGCCAGAGGTGGTGGATGAGTCGTGACCTCGGACCACGAGGCCGCCTCTGGGGCACAGCTCAATTTATTCCAATTGTGCAGTCGTCGTCCACAAGCTCAACAACGGCCAAGTTGAGGACAGAATCAGCTTGCTAAATCTTCATCTTGGTAATAGTTTTGACTCCTTGATCTTGATGGTGGCTTCAGGGTTGGTTGTGTCTCCATGGGATCGTCCATCTCTTCCTCCACGGCCTCGTCCATCTCCTCGGTCTCGGCCTCCTTTTTCGCTATTTATGATCGAACACCGAATCGTAGTTGAGATGTTCGAACAAAAGCATATATAACTCCTCCAAAGCTGGAAAGAATTCAGCCGCTTTCATCTCCGCACTACGACAACAAGAACAATCTTCATCACAATACAGCCGCAAGAAATCACCACCCAATGCATCAGTCAAAATTAAAAGATCATTTTTACCTTGATAACATTTCACCGACCACTTGGCTGCTACAACCGTTGTAGCATGCATCAGACGATGGACTGGCCTGAGGAGTGGCCGTAGGGTTGACCGGAGACGGTGTCAGAGGCATCGGACGAGGACGAGGCACCCGGGCGACCTTCTTGTTCTTCTTCTTTGCCACCTCCTCGGCGAGTGCCGACGAAACCACCGCTGGCTTCTTTGCCCGCTTGCCGGCAACAAGAGCAACAGGAGCGTTGGCAGCCATCGCCGGAGACGCAATGGCCTTGCAACTGACCATGGTGCTGGCGGTGGTTGCGGGTGAGGTGGATGGAGGAGGTTTTTTTGTGCCTAACCTTCTTTTTG
>CBMN010749239.1:50-11488 GCA_000582825.1 Hordeum pubiflorum | reverse complement strand
ATCTCTAAGCACTTGAGCAACTAGACCGATCATTATCAATACCTCATCCCCTTTTAATAGTGTTGGCTTTTCCTATGGACTCAATTGTGATTTCTCACATCAAAGAAAATGTAGAGTCTTGAATCTTGAAGCTCTTGCCAACTTGTGTTCATTGCATCTAGGGGATCCATCTCACAATCTTAGCCAACCCATTCATTGAACTTTTTGTGAAATATACCTGATAGGATCATTAGTTCAATGAACTATATGTTGTTGTTAAGTACCAAAAAAACCTAGGAAGAAGTTGTGCTTTCAATGTTGCTCCTCCGCCATGGCAGTGTTGAAGTGCGCTTGCGCGTACTCCATGGTGTAGCCGACATGCACGCGCGGGCGCTTCGGTGCGGTGTCATCGGAGCCTGTCTCCATCGTGGGGTCATCCTCCTCTTTGGAGCCCTCGGGCGAGTTGGCCGGCATGCCGTGCTTGATCCTCCTGGCACGTCGGCTCTGCCAGGCGGCCGCAAGGGCGGTCACCTCGTGCTTTGTCTTCGTCGAAAGTCTCTCCTATAGAGCGTTGTCGCATGCAGTAATGACGGATGTGGTGCAATGGAGGAGGATGTGGAGCGGCTTGTGTTGTGGTGTAGAGTTAGTCAGGTGTGGCCTCCTTTAAATAGCGGATTCTGGTTAGGCCAGACGTTAGGGTGCGTCAATACGCGGTTCCGGAGTGGGTTTCTCGACCGACGATCCTGCTTAATGGCGGCATACATACGGACAAGGCATTGAACGCGCGTGGTAAATATCCGTCCCGCCCCGTCTAGTAACGTGTCTCCGGTATTGAACACGCGCATACACCGGGGACGCGTCGCGAGCAGCATCCTCGGTCGGCGCGCCGCTTCAGTGGCGGAGCCAGTGAGAGGTCACGTTCGCTCTGGGCCGACGTTAATACGGAGCGGCCGCTCTACATTGGCATGAATGCGGGCAGCTGACGCCGGGGCAAGGGGCGCGGGAAAGGCCGATGGGGGTTGTTTGGGTGGGCCAGGGTGGTCACAAGCGGGCACGACAACGGTCTAGACGTCCGCAAAGCCCCCATGTTTGTCTCCGGTTTGGAGAAAAAAGAGCGTACGAACCGCTACAGAACCGCGTTAGATGATACAACACATTCGAACCACGCGGGCCCGACGGTTGCGGCGGTTTAAGGGTCAGCGTTGGAGATGCATCACACGCAATTACACATTCTTGGTGTAAAAGAGTGGCATCACAATCAATTACCACATTCCAGGAGGGCCTCGGCGGAAAACGAAAGTACACGTGGACCGTCTTCTCTCCCCAATTCGTCCGTCTGCCCGTTCGTCGTCGCCGCCCCGCCCCGCCCCGCCCCTTGACCTGCCGCAACGGCCAGCGTCCCTTTGAGAGCCTCCCCCACCATTAAACTATTCACTCTCCCCGCTCTCTGTACTATAAGGCCAGGCCAGGCAGCGCCGTCTGTGGGGAGAGGCTATGACTTCAGGTTCTCGTCGCGACCCCGCAGCTCCCCCAAAACCCTTCTGAGTTCTGATTCACCGCCCGTTGGTTTGTTTTTCCCTTGGAGGTGGCTCTAGCTCTCCGGCGAAAGGCGGCGCAGATGGCTTCCGCGGCGGCGGCGGCGGCGGGGACCGGGTGCTACTCGCAGACGTCCTGGGCGCTGCGGCGGCTTGGCGCCGTAGGTGGAGGCGGCGCCCTCGCATCGGCGCCCCCCCGCAGGAGGAACTTCACGGTCTCCGCGGCCGCCGGCTTCGACAACCAGAACCGCGAGTGGGTGCTCCCTCCCTCTTACCCCCTAGGCTAGGCTCTCTTGATCTGAGTCTGTCTGCTTCAGTGCCAGACGTACTTATGGTTGATGTGACGACCGCCTGCAGGTACGTGATCGTGGGCGGCGGGAACGCGGCGGGCTACGCGGCCAGAACGTTCGTCGAGCATGGCATGGCCGACGGCCGCCTCTGCATCGTCTCCAAAGAGGTAATGCCCATCGCGCATCAGTTCATTAATTACACAAGTGGATTGTTCATTGTTATTCCCCTGTCCAGCGCATAATTTTGTTCTGTTGTTTTGTAATTGCTATTTATACTTCCTCCGTCCGGAATTAGTTGACCCTCAAACGGATGTACTCCCTCTGTACCATAATACTTGTAGTTGGGGGAAGTTGTATTAGTTCTCACCAACAAGTATTTAGGTACAGAGGGAGTATTATAAGGACGTACTAGAAACTACCAGTACTTCCACGTTTTCCTTTTGAGCTTATATGTGTTGATTTCTGATGGTGTGTGCTTGTTGTGCTGCAGGCTGTTCCACCATATGAGCGACCGGCACTGACCAAAGGCTATCTGTTTCCCCCAGAAAAGAAGCCGGCACGCCTACCTGTAAGTACCTGGGACAATTTAACAATAGGAAGTACTCCCTCCGTTCCAAATTATAAGATGTTCTAACTTCTTTCTGAATCGAATGTATATAGATGTGTTTTAGAGTGTTTGCTCACTCATTTCAGTCCGTATGTAGTTCATATTAAAATATCCAAAATGTCTTATAATTTGGGACAGAGGTGATAGCATTGAACCATGTCAGTAGTGATAGTCTGTTGATTTGGGATTACCAAACTGTTTAACCTCTTTCTCTGTTGAGCATTGTTGACATAATAATGGGCAGAAATTTAGTTAAGTCATCCCCATGTCATTTGTTCGGACTTGAGTGAAATATGCTTCAATATGTAAACATTACACTGTCATCATTTGTTGCTATATAATCAGCGTTCTTTTAGCTGATATGGTACATTGGTGCCCTGCACAATACAACATCAAGATAAAATCTGCAAATGAAGGCATGCAGCCTTAAACTCTGAAATTTCTCTTGTGGCAGGGATTCCATACCTGTGTTGGATCTGGTGGCCAGAGGCAGACTGCAGAATGGTACAAGGAGAATGGCATAGAGGTAGTTATGAACTTCTGATGCTACTGTCCTTTTTTTGTTTAGTGTGTTACATAATAATACAAGAATCCCCTTGGTCTGAAACCATTCTCCTTCCTGAAAGGTGATGTATGAAGATCCAGTTGAAGCATTTGATGGCAAAACACAGACCTTGAAAACTTCATCAGGGAAAATTCTGAAGTATGGGTCACTTATCATTTCTACTGGTTGTGCAGCTGCAAGGTATATCACAATCCATTATGCATACATGAGCAGTGGTTTTAATGTGGAAAACCAGATTGTAATATCCTTACCAAGTTACCATGATTACCAGTTCCTGCTATAACTTTGCGCTCCTAAGAGGCAAGGTAAATAAAATTCTCATGCTTTTGCAATGATGCAATAAACTTAACAATTTCTATTGATAATATACAAGAAGTTGATATAGAAGCCTTGTACATTTCACATGGTTTTCATGGATGTCATCATTGCTTGTAATATTGATGCTTGTTTCAGATTACCTGAGAAAATCGGAGGAAACTTACCTGGAGTTCACTATATACGTGACGTCGCTGATGCTGATTCTCTAGTATCTTCACTGGTATGTTCAGTAAAAAATAAAAATAGATGTTTCTCATGTACTAAAATAGGTTTCTCTCGTGCGACATGGCAACAGTGATCTAAAATTATTCCTTTTTTCGTATATTCTCACCTTTTAACTTTTCTGCTGAACTGATTTTTCGGTTAATTTGGTAGGGAAAAGCAAAGAAAATTGTTGTTATTGGTGGGGGCTATATTGGCATGGAGGTGGCTGCTGCAGCTTGTGGCTGGAATCTTGACACAACTGTAACGGCACTATCTGAAGCATGTTTTTCTTCTCTTTATGCATTGCAAGTGCCATTTGTATAACTAAAGTTGCTTTGTATATAGATAATATTCCCAGAAGATCACATAATGCCAAGATTGTTTACGCCTTCCATTGCTAAGAAGTATGAGGAACTGTATGAGCAAAATGGCGTCAAATTCGTAAAGGTGACAGAGTTCCACCAATCCGTTAACATCATTCGTTTGTCTTGATTTTTCATACTATGTCATGTTGAATGTGTATATTTATGGTATCCAGGGAGCTCTTATTGACAAACTTGATGCTGGCTCTGATGGAAGGGTGTCTTCGGCTATACTTAAAGATGGTTCTGTTGTTGAAGCTGATACAGTTACGATCTTTATTTTCTCAACATGTTCTTATGCTGGACTACCGAATCCTAAACCATGAAAATCATCAAGATTCCCTACGATCTTTGTTTTCTCAACATGTCCTTATGCTGCAGTACCCAATCCTAAACCATGAAAATCATTGAGATTCCTGCATTTGAGTTCCTACTGCTGGTCTTGGCCTTATTAAGAGCACCCATTATATTAGATTATTTAATGACAAGATTATGACCACTTAAATCCACTTGATATTATGTTTGAAAGGCATTCGATAATAACCAACTTATCTTTGAAACCATGTTAGTAGAAAGCATGTAGACAACCTAATCCCTCAGAAGTAAAGTAGAGTCTATGATAGGTGCGCTATCCTGCTACATTTTATGGTTAGCTAATAAAGTAGACTAACAAGCAAAGTTCTAAATTCTGGAAACCAGTGACTTCTGGTGGAAACATGCTGAGTTTTCAGTATGCAGGTTTCATGGTAATGCCGGTGGTGGTGGCTCTAGTGGAGGGGAGGAGCGGGGGAGAATGAGGAAGTCTTTTAAATCTTTGATTAGGAAACCAACTTGATTTCTCAAGAATCAGACTCAGTATTGTTCTCGCTGTCTGCAAACTAATCTGCCCAGAAACCATGCTGGTTGTGGTTGGATATTGTTGGCGCCAGCCTCTGTTTGGTGAACGGTAGTATTAGCCCAAAATGTGTGTCGTGATCAAATGTCTGCTGAGGCAGAAGAAGTTAAATACAGTTTATTATCTTATCACTAGGGGCATCAGCTACTATTTATCCCATTTGATGATTTATCTTGTCATGTACATATTCTTAAACTGCTGAACCGTATGGATTCATATCATGAGATCTTCTTATGTTGAAATTACATTGTTATGCAGGTTATTGTTGGCATAGGAGCAAAACCATCTGTCAGCCCCTTCGAAGCTGTGGGAGTTAACAACGAAGTTGGTGGAATAGAGGTTTGTTCCATCCAGAAGTTAATGAACCTTATTTGATTTGACTATACTCTGCAGTATGATGTATGCTAGTAGCATGGGTCATTATTGTTCTCTATTGGACACCAAGTTGTGGTGTTACCCTCTCTAGTTGCTTGAAGTTTTAAGGGACTGTTTGCTTTGTTATTTTTTACCTGTAGTAGTGATAAGATTAGATATATTTTATTAATTATAACAGTGCATAAAGTAAATTAGATGATTTTTCCAGTTAGACCTTATTGATATCAATTTACTGATTCAACTTTGTCACCTCTACTTTCATTACACTTTCCTTGTAAAAGATGCGCTGCTGTCTGATTTTTTTTTGTCATCCTTAGATGACCTGTTGGTTCTTCTTTGTAGGTTGATTCCATGTTTAGAACAAGTATACCTAGCATCTTTGCTATCGGAGATGTGGCAGCTTTTCCTCTCAAGGTAGGTTTCTGTGCATTTATCTCAAATAAGGAAATGTTGGATCCCAGAATATAACTTTCTGTGAGCTTTTCTACAGATGTATGATAGAATAGCTCGAGTAGAGCATGTGGATCATGCCAGAAAGTCTGCACAACATTGTATAGAAACACTCTTAACATCCCAGGCAAAAGCGTAAGTTAATGGTTATAAGGTGTATGTAATCTATCAGTTTACCTACTGGTGCTGTGCTTGATTTGCCATCTCTGATGTAGGTATGACTACCTTCCGTATTTCTATTCTCGAGTTTTTGAGTATGAAGGAAGCTCCAGGAAAATTTGGTGGCAATTCTACGGAGATAACGGTATGGTTATCTCTTTCCAATTTCTACCTCATAATGTTGATCCTTGTTATTGAACATCAATAATCACAAAATCTGTATCCTCTTTTGTTCACTACGCAGTTGGTGAAACAATTGAAGTAGGGAACTTTGATCCTAAGATAGCTACCTTCTGGATTGACTCTGGTAATTGGTTGTTTTCAATATTTATCGTTACTCTCAGTTGGACTTCTTTATGACAATCTTTTACCTTGTTATATCTTGCAGATAGTCGATTGAAAGGTGTTTTCCTTGAGAGCGGAACCTCAGAGGTAACAAAATGCGGACAACACCTTCAACATGGAAATATCTTTTTGCAACTTCCACTGAACTTAATGCCGAGATAGTAGCCATTTAAATGAAAGCACATATGATCTTGCCATGACCCTTATTCACGCACACACAAAAAAACTTGCGATGACCTATTTTTGTGTGAAAAGAGTTTAATCATTGCAAGTTACAATCATGCTAAATAATTGGGAGGACAAAAATCCGTAGACTGGGAGAGAAATCTTGCCATGACCAAAGAGCTTGCAGTTTCTATTGTATTTCAATTCTGGACTTCATTTGTAAGAACCATTCTGGATTCCTAAACACATCTCTGCAATATTTCAGGAATTCTCGCTTCTTCCACAGCTCGCGAGATCACAGCCCATTGTCGACAAAGCTAAGCTCAAGAGTGCGACTTCAGTCGAAGATGCATTAGAGATTGCGAGAAGCTCTCTCTAGTCTGGTTCTTCTGTTTAACTAGTTGTCAACACATATGGCCTCTTCAGTTTGGGACTGCAGCTTCTTTTGAAAAGTCAGGAATACGATGATAATAATGTGGCCATAGTATCCGTTCTATGCGGGGTTTGTAATTTTCTTAGATGCCCCTCGGCCGCCATTTTCTAGCTTGGCATAAACTTTGACCACCCTTCTGAGGGGTTGAGGAGGATATGATGGAATGGGAATATTTTCTTTTGCGGGTTTGAACATTGGGTGGTATAAACTATAGGCACGTTAATAAAGCTTATGATCATCCCCCACTTTCTAGCTTGAAATAAAGTTTGACCACCCATTGAGGGGTCGAGGAGGATAATGATGGTATGGAAACATTTGTTTTGCAGTTTGAAGTTTCAACATTGGTTACAATATGCTAATTAAAGAAACTTATGATCATTTCGATTGAGGATGTAGCAACGAAATTGGCTAAATCATATACTGTCTTATTCATATATTACTGTGAGTTCCCAGCGCAGATCTTGGAAAACTTTCCTGAAGTCTACTGTTTCTCCTGAAATACACACAAGAATTCTCTTGGTGTTGTCATCCAATTCTCGAAACATGTTGGAAGTGGAAAGTTTAGTCGGCACGTGGAAATCAACATTGTGTCATCCTTGCAAGAGTAGCAGTTGTCTAAGGTGCAAATTTTGGCCCTTGGGACACCCTTTCCCGCTTTAATTCAACGACTTTCGAACATAAGAACATAAGGACTGTAACCATCTGCACCCCCTTTTGTTAAGGATGACAATGGGGAGAGTATGATACGAGTACAACAATCCCATACCCATGCCCATGTTTCTCATGGTCACAAAAAATCCTACCCATACCTTATCATCTAGCGCAGAATCGTGCCCGCACCCATACCCAATGGGAATCAATGCCTGGCAGGTACTCATTGGACGCATCAATGCAACATGAAGGGTGGCGGTGTAGTTGTCGGCTCCTTGTGTGGTGGAGACACCAACGAGGTTCCTATAGTTGGGGAATTGGTGATCGAGAGGAGAGGAGAACGAGGCGTGGTACAACTAGGAGAGTGCGAGTAAGGAGCTGAAGATGGACCGTGATCTTGTCGTTTCGGACTTCAACTTATTTGCGAAGACTGTTAGCTTAGGGTTTATGACACATATAACCCACCTGTAAGATAATTGGGTAGGGTTCATGCATACCTATGGACAAAAAAATAATATCCATGCCGTACCCACGACTAATCGGGTAGGGTTCATACACTATTTGTGGGAATAAAAATATACCCATAACCTACCCATGTGGGTCAGGTATCCATGGATAAAATTGTCATTTGTATCCTTTGTCCACAGTGGAATGGCAAGGTAATAGGTTCAAAGGTAGGCTTACTAAATAGACCAAGGAACGATATTTACACGATCATTCAACAACATTTTTAATCCACTATCTTTTTAGAAAACATCTTAAGGCTTATTAGTTCTGATTTATATTAATAAAATGGATACAAAGGTAGAAACAATCAAACGACTCAACATCATTGACCAAAGATTTTGCGCGCCACACACAAGCTTACCGACACTCTATCTCGGGACCACTATTACCGAAGAGCTTGGAGGGCGACACCGATCCAACCACCCCGCAAACAAAGCTAAAACAAAAGAACCATCCTCATCTTCAACCATAATTGATACTAGTGTTGCTGATCATTCGATCATGCTTTCACCAACCAATGAAATGTTATTGTCCAAGAAAGCGACCGGTAGAATATTGTTCAAACTTCCCCACTGCCACCACCGCCTGACATACCGAGCAATAGATTTGATCTTTAGATCCATGATACGATACCCTTGACACACACACACACACACACACACGCACGCACGCACGCCTCTTGCCAGAGCGAAGCCATGAGGATCAAGGGACTAATTCCTCTGCCATAATGTTGCCACCCCAACAACGTCTTCATGCAAATCCAAGACCAAAAATAATTAAATTGCACATCACACTAAGAGGCAAGGTCCCCCTTTCACTGTGTTGAGCAACGACTGAATGCGGTAGGCAACAATGACCTTGCCAGACGGTGTGAGAAAAACCGTAGTCACTTTGATCGTGGGTTTGACGTCTTTTTCTCGTATCCTCATGGTGCCATTAATAAAGCATAGTCGTTTTACGTGGGTTTGACGTATCTTTCCCATATCCTATTGACGCCATTAATAAATTATCCTCTTAAAGCCATTAACAAACCTAGTTGCTTTTTACATAGGTTTGGCGCCTCTTTTTTATCCCCGTGACACCAATAATAATCTAGTCACTTTTACTTAGGTTTAGCATCCCTTTCTCGTACCCACCCATTAATAACATGATCTATTTTTACCTTGGTTTGACACCTCTTTTTCCTACCCTCATAATACCATCATATTAGAAAAACTATCATGATGTGCTTTATTGATTTTAAATCATGGTTATATCATCCATAAGAATCTGAAAAGAAAGCTAGAGATTCATTGACCCAATTAAAATCAAAGTTCTTATGAAAATGAAAACCATGGTCTCTTCCAATGCACATGTGCTTAGATGAGGTGCTAAGCACATTAAAGTGCTTAGCAACTAAAGTCCTCATGCATATGTACTTACTTGTTGTAACTAAGATCCCTTTAATTAATGATTTAGCAACTAAACTCTTTCATGCATTGATGAGTTTCCTTCATTTAAGTGTTTTTCCTAGGTTTACGTGCTTGACATTATTTCTTCATGCGCTCACTAAACCAATCTCTCTCCTCTTAATTACCTTGCCACATCCGTTTTTTCCTACATGGAAACCTTAGCACCCATACAAGATGAAGCATTGGGAAGGACCTAAATTTCCCAAGAGTTGTTCATTCACTTCTTAAGACAATGATTAAAGTCGACCTACCTAAACATGTTTTGCCATCTAGAAGCAATTCAAAGAAATTGGCGTCATCACAGTCCATTAGTTATCTGGTCTGGCTGTGAACTGAGCGTAGATCACATGGTTAGATTCCTTGTGGAGAAACCAGCCCACCAGGGTTCAAATTCTAGACTTAGCATTGGTGCTCATATTTTTCTGAATTTATTTTAGGCTTTTCGACGATGTTCGTTGAGGAGACGTTCTCGTCAGCTACTAGGCGCCTATGATGAATTCGTCAATCTCAAGATGTGATGTCGGCTCAATATCTTGAAGATGCTCATAGGGATAGGGTATACGTGTGTGTGTTCATAGGGTGAGCGTATGTGACATCTATGATTGTACTGTGTTAAAAAAAGTTAACTGTCCATACCAGATCATGTTTATAACCTCAATTGATCTGTTTGGGCTTGGCCATTTCTTGTGAAATAAACATCAACTTTATTAAATAGAAATAACTGTTACATCGTCAATAGAAAAGGTACAATATCATCTATAGCCTCCTCAAACCAATCTCTTATGATGAAATTTTTCGCTATCCTAACAAGTTCATGAGTCACCTTATTTGTTTCCCTATTACAATGTTCAAACCTAATAAAAGGAAAATCAAAAGCCATAAAATAGCAATCATCAAACACTGCTACGGCCGCTCCCGTCGATTGTCCTCCATTCTTCATTATGTCAATCATTTCCATTTTGTCAGAGTTAACAACAAGACGATTGCAACCCGCCTTCTGTGAAAGGAATAAGCCAAACCTTAGAGCCAAGCTTCTGATGCTAATACACCAGCACACCAATCAATCCTCCAGTTTTCACCAACAATGAACCTTCCTTTGTCATTTCTAAGGACAGCCCCAGCTGTACCTGTTAGGGTATATTTCTTCCCCTGTAGTTTTGGTGATTGATGACAAGGTGTTTTGCGGACTAACCGTGTGCCCCGAGTATTTCAAGGATTTCATCAGATAGGCACGAGATGGTTTATTTCCCCTCGGTGATATGGTGTGAAGACGGATTTGTTCCGGTGATTCTTTTTCGGTGGTATTTGAGTTATAGGAAATCCGTACTGTTAAGAGGGGGTCCTCATCTGAAAGGTTGGGTGGAATCAACACGTACCCATTTCCTTTGCACCCTTATTTTCTTCCGGCAACGTGGAGATCTTCTGTTATTTTCTTGGGCTTGTGGTGACACCCAAGCGGTAGTACCGCTGTTCCCAGCGGTAGTACCGCTTGAGCGGCAGTATCGCGCCTGGGGGTGGTAGTACCGTCCTGGCGATACTTCAGCTCTCCTTTGTCGTGGTCTATACCGCCGGGGTCTGCATGGATTTTTTCGCACGCACGGTAGTGGGGCGGAAGTAGAACGCTGTCTTCCGCTTTAAGCGGTAGTAACCTCCCTAGGGAGCGGTAGTACCGCTTCAAATGCAGCGGTAGCATGATCTTCTGTGCGGTACTACCAGCCACTCTGCCGCGTTGCTCTAGCCCTGCCTCCCTCGTCTCCCACAAGCGGTAGTAGGAGCGGCAATAAGCGTGGTAGTACCGCTTGGTCTGGTACTATAGCCCTGCCTACGCTGTACTACCGCTTGAAGTCCTGCAGTGCCAGTCCAAGCGGTAGTACCGCTCGTATGAGCGGTAGTACAACTCGTGTGGTTCTATGAGCACATAACGGTTGGATTTGCACTGTCACTATAAAAGGGGGTCTTCTTCCCCAAGAAGACTCACCTCTTTCCCCCAAAAGCTCCATTGTTGCTCCCTAAGCTCATTTTGGCCCAATCTCTCTCCCTCGCCATCAAAACTTGTTGATTCTCTAGGGTTTGCTTAAGAGGGCCTCGATCTATACTACCACCATGAGAAATTTGATCCCCCCACTAATCCCTTGTGGATCTTGTTA
>CBMN010749231.1:0-17670 GCA_000582825.1 Hordeum pubiflorum | reverse complement strand
GAAACTCCCTTGCATACCTTTAGTCTTCTGGGGCAGTGTCCTTAGGTAGGGTATGTAGGTCATGCCTGTGACCCTACCACAAGTACATAACCCCATCAAGCGGCGGCTCGAACCGCGCGGCCACGATGCCCCGTCCAGCCCCTTCCCCGACGCTTCCAGACTGGAGGCGGACCTCCGGCGCCGCCTGTCCGACCGTGAAGGCCGCCGCTCGCCGGTCCGGGATGACCGCCGCTCCCCCGTGCGCCGTCCCCCCCGCAACGCCCGCCGTGGCGACTCCCGGCCCCCTCCGCCCGTGGACGACCGGCGGTCCGCCCGGCGCCGCTCCCCTTCCCCGACCCGTCGACGCAGCCTTTCCCCGGGCCGCACCGGCCGCACCCCGCCTCCTGCCAACCCACGCCGGTACAAACCCCCGTGTCTCCAGCCTCAGATGCCTCCCTCGACCGGCCCTGGACAGGGTGCTGGGCCGAACCGTGGCCGCTCCGGTGCCGCTAAGAAGAATAAACGGCGGGGGCCGGGTCGCGCCGCTGGTACGCTGCACCCTCCGGGCACCTCCGCCCCGCCACCGCCTGTTGCCCTGGCTCGCGACACGGCCCAGGTGCACTGCTTCAACTGTGGCAAGGTCAGCCATGCTCAGATCGCCTGCAACAACCCTCCGGGCTGTTACATCTGCAAGGACCCCGGCCACCCTGCTCTGGTGTGCCCGGACCGCCCGGTCACGGATGAGCTGATGATGTACGGGCACGGCATTGAGGGCCTTGGCTTCTTCCATATTGCGGTGCCAGACCTTCCCCCACCCACTCCATCTCTACTGGCAATCGTGAAGGTGATCGGGGAGGGGGCGGCTACCCCTGAGATGATTGAGACTGAGCTCAACCACCTCTACTGCTGCCAGTGGGACTGGCAGGTGACGCCAACCGCTGGCAACGAGTTCACCGTCCTCTTCCCCGATGCGGCCAGCCACGGCTACGCTACGAGGAGCGCCGACATCACCCTTGCGCTGCACAAGCTCATGGTGGCCATCTCCAAGCCGGTCCTTGATCCCATGGCGGTTGCGGTCCTCGACACGGCGTGGATCCTCATATCCGGCCTGCCTGACATTGCGCGGCGAGAGAGGGTGATACGCAACATGTCCAAGATTCTGGGCATCGTGGTCGTGGTGGATGAGCTCTCGCTGCGCAAGGAGGAGGAGGTCCGGGTCAAGGTGCAATGCCTGGACTCCTCCAAGCTCCGAGCCACGGTCCGGGTCTTCTTCAACGGCCAGGGCTTCGACCTTCGGATCGCCCGGAACCACCCAACCACGTGGGCCGCCCTCGCTTCCTCGATGGGGGCCACCCAGGCGATGACCGTGGCGCCAACGATGACTTCCGCGGGCGCCACAGGCGCCACCACCTCTCCAACGACGGCCGCTCGGAGGACAGCGGCTCCTCCTCCCCCGCCCTCGACCCCCAGCCATCTACCTTGACCCGGGGTGCACCTCAGCCGAGCCAGACCACCGGGCTTCAGCAGCTCCCCCTCGCTGCCCCGCTGGCCCCCTCCCCAGTGGCCGAGGTGGACGCGCCAGTACCTCCTCCCTCGGTGGTCGTTGGCTCCCCGGAGGGCCTGTCCGACGGGAGCGACGTCTCCAGCATGGGGCTGCTGGTGATCCCGGCCTCGTCCCCTCGCTCCCCCACCTCGCCCCCTGGTGACCTCCCGGACGACCCACCACTCCCTCCCACGACGCTGCTGATCTCTCGGCTCCGGGACCGGATACTTCGCCTCCGGCCCTGGTGATCGTCGACCCCGCAGTAGGCCTGGCTCCGGAGGCTGCCACGCTCACTGCGGAGGAGGCAGTCCCCGCCCCGGTGCGGCTGCCGGCTTCGCCCAGAGCTCCTTCGCCCTCGCCGGCGTCTCCGCGACGGGGCCGCGCTGCCCGCGGCCTCACGGCTGCCGCCCCCCCGTCCCCGACCGCGGTGTCAGTTCTGGCGACCTCCCCGCCTGTGACATCGGTTCTGGCGACCTCGGGGGTGTCCACCCCGCTGGCCGCCCACTCGCACCCGCCATGGACGGCGGCCTACTCTAGGAGAGGCAGATCGTCTTCGACCCCGGTGTCGTCTGCGCGCCGCAGCGCCCGGATCGACGCTGCTCGGCCTCCTGGCAGCCCGGCCCTACCCATCCAGGAGCAGGCGGCGCTCCGGGCCGCGGCCCGCAACCTCGAGCCAAGTACACCGGAAATCCCTGCCAGCTCTTCCAACTGCTCGTTTTCCACGCTCGAATCCGTCCCGCTCGGTCGCCTTGCTACGATTGCGGCCGATTCGGCGATCGTCTTCAGGGGAGAAGTAGATCCCCCTCTAGTCCAGATTGCAGCGATCCGTGCCAGAGAGATCCTAGATGGGCGGCTGGCTGAAGCCCGCGCCCTTCTTGCCACCCCCTCGGCCCCTTCGGCCAGTGGCCCTCCCACCACCTCGCGGCTGGCGGCCCGGACCTCAACAGCTGCTGCTGAGGTGCGCGGCCGCACCTGCTCCCGCACCGCGGCCCTCCGTGCCCAGAGTGCCTCCCGTGTTTTGGGGTCAAGCAGCCCCTCGATGCCCCCTTGATGCGGACACTCTTCTGGAATATCCGCGGGTTCGGCCAGGATGGCCGGCGCCGCTAACTAGTAGAGTACATGCGCGATGAGCGCATCGACATTGTGGCGATCCAAGAAACCATGCGCTCCGAGTTCTCCCTTCCAAAAATCGAACGCCTGAGCACCCACCTGTTCGCCTGGCATAGGCTCCCTTCTAGTGAGATTGCCGGTCACTCAGGTGGCATCCTTCTAGGCGTCAAGGATGCTACCTTCAAGGTGGGAAGCATGGACCGAGGTGAATACTATGTTAGTATGGAGCTCTTCGAGCAGTCGATCCATTTCAAGTGGGAGGTCATCATAGTATATGGCCCCGCTGACTACCGTCGGTCCGTGGCTTTCCTGGCTGTGCTTAGCAGGAAGGTCTTCGCAGCCACGCTCCTGGTCGTGGTGGGCGGCGACTTCAACCTACTCCGCGTTGCGAAGGATAAAAGCAATGATCTAGTTAACTTCCCGTGCATGCAGATGTTCAACGATTGCATTGCTGATCTCGGCCTCCGGGAACTAGATAGGGTGGGTGCCAGGTATACCTGGACCAACCGCCAGGCCAACCCGACCCACTCCGTCCTGGACCGGGTCCTGGTCTCTCCAGAGTGGGAACTCCGATGCCCCCTCGCCTCCCTCCGGGCTATCACCCGGATCGGCTCGGATCACGTCCCTCTACTTCTCTCCTCGGAGAATGATCGCCCACCCCCCTCACCTTGATTCCGCTTCGAAACCTTCTGGCTTAATCAGAACGGTTTCGCCGACGCGGTTCATGCACGGTGTACGGAGGCTCGGTTGGCCCCCCATCGGGCCATCTCCGCGGTCGACCACTGGCACTTTTGTGCCAAGCGCGCGAGACAGTTCATGAAGGGGCGGGGTGCAAACCTGGGGCGTGATCTGAGGGAACGCAAGAAATCCATTCTTGCGGATATACAGGCGCTCGACCTTCGGGCTGATTCGATCGGTATCTCACCTGACGAGTGGATGCTGCGCTATGATCTCGAGGACCAGCTCTCGACTATATACACGGACGAGGAGGCTTACTGGCGTCTCCGAGGCTCGCAGAGATGGGTCCTCCAGGGAGACTCCAATACGGCATATTTCCAAGCGATCACTAATGGCCGTAGGCGCCGTAACTCCATCGCCTTGTTATGGGATGGAGCGACTCTCCTCCAACGTCCGGCCGACATCCGCGAGCATGTAGATGCCTTCTACAAGGCTCTCTTCTCCCCTCCTCCTCGGAGTGGCCTGGCCTTGGCTGCGGACTTCTGGACCGGTCCTCAGCGTGTCTCTGCCGACGAGAACGCAACCTTGACGGCCCCATTCTCTGAGGAGGAGGTTTGGTTCGCCATCAAGGGCATGAACCCTGCGTCCGCTCCGGGCCCCGATGGCCTGCCGGTTAAGTTCTTCCAGGCCTTCTGGGGAGTCATTAAAAATGAGGTGATGGCCCTATTCGAGGAGTTTTTCGTCGGGACCATTAACCTCCACCGCCTCAACTATGGGATCATCACCCTGATCCCCAAGGTCACTGGCGCCTCGGAGATCCGCCAGTTCCGCCCCATTACGGTCATCAATGTGATCTTCCGTATCCTGGCAAAGGGGTACGCCAATAGGGTGACCCCTTTGGCTGACTGTATCACCCACCCCAATCAATCGGCCTTCATCCGCGGCCGATATATCCTGGACGGGGTCCTGGTGTTCCACGAGGTCCTCCATGAGGTCCGGACTAAACACTTCAAGGCGGTTTTCCTTAAAATAGACTTTCACAAAGCCTATGACACAGTTACTGGCACTTCCTTCGGGAAGTGTTGCTTAGGAAGGGGTTCGACGACCGTTGGGTTACCCGCGTCATGCAGCTGGTCTCGTCCGGCCAGACCACGGTTAACATCAACGGGGAGATCGGCTCCTACTTCCCCACCCTTTGTGGGGTTAGGCACGGCGATCCCTTCTCCCCCTTTCTCTTCAATATGGTGGTTGACGCCTTGGCATTCATTCTGGAGAAGGCTAAGGCCGCGGGACACATCCAGGGCCTTGTCCCACACCTCGTCGATGGACTTGGTGTGTCCCTCCTGCAGGACGCTGATGACACCATCATCATGGTGCAGGGTTCCGCGGACGATATTGCGAACCTGAAGTTCCTCCTGTTGTGCTTCCAGCAGGTGTCGGGTCTGAAGATTAACTTCGACAAGAGCGAAGTGATGGTGATGGGCTACTCCCCGGAGGAGAGCCGTAATATCGCTGACAAGATTAACTGCCAGTTGGGCGTATTCCCCACCTCCTACTTGGGTATACCCATCAGCGATTCGCGCCTGTCCGTTGTGAACTTGCGATCGACCGTCCGTAAGCTCCAACACTGGATTGAGCCCTGGCAGGGTCGGTGGCTATCCAAGGCCGCGAGGACGATCCTCATTAACTCCTCCTTTTCTATCCTACTCCTGTTCATTATGAGCTTCTACAGCTTACACGAGACCCTGCACCATGAGATTGACACCATCCAGGCGAGGTTCTTTTGGGCTGGCGAGGGGGATAAGCAGAAGTACCATATGGCACGCTGGCCCGATATCTGCCGTCCACGAGACCAGGGCGGCTTGGGGATCATGTCCTCCAAGCACATGAACATTGCCCTCCTGACCCGTTGGCTCTGTAGATCGCTAACGGGACGGGTGGCTTGTGGCTCCAGATCATCCGGAATAAATATCTGCGAGGCCAGCCGCTCGCCGTCGTACATTACCACAATTGCCCGCTCGAATCCCTACGCGATGCGAGGTTTTTGGCTAGCATGTGCATCGGTGTTCTACGACGACCCCTCGGGGACAACATGGGACCCATCGGCGGCCACGGTGCTGCGAGAGGGATGTTGAGGACCGACAACAACGGGATACTGGCGCCGACGATGATGGGATGCTGGAACCGGTGGTGGCGGATGCTGCAACAGTGGGGCGTAGGAGTTGCAACGACCTCCATCGGCGACACGGCGGCGACGCCATCGGTGCCGAAGAAGATGCGTCGCCGCGATGCTACATGAGGCATCAACAAATGCTGGAACGGGGGTCACCATTTGCTGGAACTGACCATGAAGGGTGCTGGGACGGGCGGTGGAGGTTGGCTACATCCGACCATGGCATATGCTAGAACCGTTCATGGCAATGCTTGAACCATCCATGGCAAATGCTGAGAACTGGCCTTTGTGGATGCTACAACCGGCCATGGAGTTGTTGGGACCGACAAACGGACGGTCACGGATGCGATAACCACGGGTTGTCGGAGCTGCAAGCCTGCAACCTGCGTCGCCAGATGCTACGAGGTCGACGGTGTCCGCGTCGAGATGGTACAACTATGGGGTGACAAAGCTACAACCGTTGTCGCGCGATGCTATAACCGTGGGCTGGCTAGGACCGCGGCCCTGGCGGTGCTACGACGTTGACGAGCGTCTGCATCGAGATGCTACAACCACGGGCTGGTGGAGCTGCAACTGCAGTCTGCCATAGCTGCAACCCGCTTGCTGGACGGAGCTGCGAGAGAGGGACGACGGGATGGGGTGTTGCAATCACGAGCAAGTGGTGGCGCAAGTCCGACAATGGCGAGCAGCCGGTGCCGCATTAACAGAGGGAGAAGCACGCTGGGGAAATTGAGGCGGGGGTGCAGCGAGCGCGGTGCAGCGCACGACACGAGGGAGGTAGACACATAGGGTGTGTTTGGATTGTGGCCAAAGTGAATCCTACTAGTATTTTGGTTATCAATTTTTTGGCATGCCAATGAACTTTAACCAACTCTAGTTCATTTTTCTTGCCAATGTTGGCCAAATCATGGGCAACCAAAACCTCAACCAAAATTTTGGCTAGTCAATGCTTTGGTGGGACAACCTTGGGCACAAACCAAACACATATATAGATCCCACGGCTCACGTGCAGGTGCGTCGTGCGGCCGGCCGAAAGTTTGGGCCAACCGACCGTCGTCTAGCGCTGGCCTTAATAAAAGGCCTACAATACCAGATCGCTTTAACGTTGGATGAGTACAGAGGGAGAACAAAGGAGAATGAACTGCGGGACAAGAAAACCACCTATATAATCAGGTCCAACGGAGTATGGCACCGACAAACAACGTTCCTGATCAAGTGATCAAGTGGTTATAAGTAGGAACCGGCACACAGAGAAATGCAAAGCTTATTAGTATACCTCTCTTCTTTCAAGGCAAGCAGGAAGCAAGAAATCCGTACATTATTCAGATCAGAGTTTCACCTGCAACTCTTACATAATTACACTACCTATAATCCGCAAAACTCTAGATATTCACATTGGTGACAAACTGACCAAAGTTCGAATTTCACGAGCCAACACCTAAACATATCGATAAACCCTTTTATGCGTACCGCAAAGTAGAAGAATACTCAAAGATCCATAAAGAATCGAACCAACACAGGAACATACATGACACATATTCACTCCATTTTCGCTGGGCTGTGAGGAGATGCTCTGAAATATCACATCTACCAACTCGTCAGCCATCTCGAGTTCCAATGACACGCAAACTTCATCGATCAGGCAGGGCCGTCCAGTGCTTGGCTCTTCCTGAGGTTCCAGTGGAGGCCCTCGTGGATGCTTCGCATGAAGTCGGTCGTCGAGTCCACCAGGCATGCCGTGGGCACGGGCCACGGGGAGACGCTGCAGATGAGGGCGTCGCCTGGTCCTAGCTGAATCCTACCCTTGCCGTCGAAGGATGCCCATGCTTGCCCTCTGCTGTTAAACGGCACTTGCACGCGCAGAGTGACATATTCTGGCAGTATCAAAGGCCGGAATGACAATGAGTGAGGGCAGATCGGTGTGAAAAGGATCCCCGGGACCTGCATGTGCCGACAAATCATAGCATCAAACTCGCAATACAGGTAACTTAAACGAGAAGACGAGAAATAATCATTACCACTCAAGGGTCAAGATTAAACTGCAAGGAGTGACATATGCGATGATTTTAATCAAATTGTCGGTTAGATTCCTCTTAATTAGATGTTATCATGTACAATGGGCCTTGTGACGATTCAACGTTTCAGAATACTAAATGCATTTAGTAGAAATAGCGACCCCTCAAAAACTGTGCTTGAATAACTAGGACAAGGTTTTAGGCTTTTTCAAAACTGAGATCCTCCTCAACTAGCAGTTTCATCACATAGTTCCTCCGTATCAAAATATAAGGCATATTAGTTTTCATTAACACAAGGATTTGACCAAGAATTACTCCAATATTAATAAAAGGCCTGTATGATACAAAATCATAATCATCAGTAAGTATTTTAAAACAAATCTAGTGATACCAATTTAATATCACATAAATAACAATTAACAAAGTAATTTCTGCTAACCTAATACGAATTATATTACTTAATACGGAAAAAGTATCAAAACCTTTCCGGTGATTAGAAACAAAATATTAATGCTAAATAAAATCCAGGGAGCATATGTAGCGTTGAAGGTGTACCTGTGGATGTACCATTGATCCTCCAGCTGCCAGTGAATACGCTGTGCTTCCAGATGTTGTTGATATTATTAGCCCATCTCCTTGTACGCATGTAACAAAAGAACTATCACAATAGCATTCTAAGTAGGTAAGGTAAGATGACATCCCACGGTCAATTGTTACTTCATTAAGCACTAGAATCGGTTCCCCGGTCTCAACTTCATCCTTAGCTGCATCACGAATTACATGACACTGCAGACGGCTCCTCAGTGTGATGGTAAATGGTCTTTTCAGCACATTGCCCAAGCATTCACGATACTGCTCGCTTGCTAAACTTAAGTTAAGGACAAACTATATAAATGGTGGGTGAGCACAGAGCATAAAGGTCCACCGAGTCAAAAATATGCTGTATTGCTAATATAATAAGTATTAGAATCACTGTTAGTCTGGTACAAAATATGTAAGCACCCCAGGTATAGAAATTTTTATGAGACTGACACATGTAGTGAAGTATGAAGGTTTAATCTCTGAGACCAAACATTGCAATCTGTTATGGCCAATTGCAGATGAAATCAAACATGCCATGGATCTGCTATGCAGAGTTGAAAATGCAGAAGTACAATATCCAAATGGTAACGATGTAATAACAAAAATAAACGGTCGTACAGTTTAGCAGCATGGTTAGCAAAGCACTGATAACAAAAATAACACTTATGATTAAGGATACGGAAAGGAGTCATGAAGCCCAATGATCCAAGAGAGAATGCAACCACTGGGGGTACTGGCCCTTTGAACAATGATGCAGCCTGTTTACAGATGTTGTCGTGTTAAAAAGCTCCTAGCTTAAGCTGATTATAAAAACAAGCCATAAATACTGAAAATTATGGAGAACAACAAACCATGACAGATTTGTTTCAATATAACACAGCCACCATTTAGGTTATCGAGTTATTCAATAGTAGGACATTGTTCAGCCACCAACCGTAGTAGGAGTAGCTGCTAAATTGGAGTAGGTATCTCTTACTTCTGTGGTGTAGAGTATGTCTTCTCTTAGTTTTGGTTTGGCTTTTTTTGTTTTCAGTTTGGTCATCCCCACAGTTGGTAGTTTGTACTTTGCGCTCGCCATTCTTTTTCTAAAACAACGTGAGTTCGAGAAAAATAGCTAGGTTAGAAAAGTATCCATGTGATTAGAAATGTATTGAAAAACTCGGTGCTATTGCTTGTAGAACTAGACCTGGCTCATTATCGATAATCCCTGAAAGGGTTTACTGTAGCCACAAATAAATCAGCTGCCACATCTTGCATTCACTATAGAAGAGTGGACGAACCACTCTCCAATGCGCTGTTAACTAAGTGAACACACCTCAACATCTTGCACTCTAGCCATGCTTATTAGCATTGATATTTTCCTCTAAGTTGCTCTTACTGAACTTTCAATCATCTATCTACAAATCTCTTCCATCCACATAGCTTGTATTTTTTATGTACATCTGATAGTTACTCCGTTTCCTCCAAGGTACATGTAATTGATTTTAATTTTATATTACATACATGGGAAAAAACTGTTTGATCTACTCTAATCATTTGGATGTCCTTACCCTCTGAAGAAAAGAACAGGAGATACCTCATTTCTTTTTGGTTATCAACTCTGTAGGGCAAATTGCGAGCTAACAGTTGCATAGTAAATTCCTATGCACAAAGGAAACAGACACACTAATAACATATTTAGTGTTACAAGACTGCTACTAGTACATTTCATTAAAGGCTGAACTAACCAAAAGGTTGTGCTATGTCAAACTAACCACACAACATCCATATTCAATAAACTGTCACAATAATTGTGCTGCGTACCCACAGAACAGTTCCATCGCCGCCGAGAGTTACAATAAGGTCAACCTTCGTGTGTAATGTCTTCATTTCCTGATCTATCAGATATTTCTGATTAGTTGATCACTAAAAGGAAAAGGTTATATGTGACTAAAAGTAGTACAATCAGTGATACCTTAAAACCATCTATAAGAAAATACAGAAGAACTTCACTGGATATAATTCATCAATGGAGAAGGAAATGCTTAATAAAAGATGAACCTCGAGCATTAACAGGAAGCCAGTAACAATTATAGCAAATATAACAACTATTGAAACTTAAGAGCAGTTTGTTCTTGGTAGTCTTGGTAGAGGAAGCGGGTTATCTCACACAAACACAACATCAGCAAACTTGTTTACTGTTGGTAAAGAATAACTGCTCGAGGTAACTAGACCCCCGTACCATCATCACTTGCTAAAATCACGAGAGGCATTTAGGTGCTTGAGTGTTCGACAATGAGATAGTACAGGAGTACTCCCAAAATAATGGCTGGAGCTGAAATTCATAATAGTACTTGAAAAACCGCTTGCATGCTCTGTAACTCTGAGGTGCTAAGTCCTTTATGTAATTGCTAAATAACAACAACATTTTTCATTCTTATAATCAACAGCCATAGCAACTATTCACATATCAGGTTATAGAGATTTAAAAATAAAACACATCCAGACATGAAAAATACAGCAAATATCCCAATATTTCAAAAGTACAGTCAGAAGCAAAGTGGAGAAATGAAATATACAATCAAAAATTCTTACCATTATCCCATGTCTGAATAAAGTTGAAGTAAGAATCTTCAATCAGTAGTTCCTTGCTAACTCGTGGCTCTACAAAGATGTTTATGTTATTATGTTCTTTAAGCCATCTGCAAGAAATACACAGAACACTTAGCACAGGTGGGCAAATATATTTGAAGATACAGTTAGACACAACATTAAGCCGGAGAGAACAAGTTCTAACAAAATATACTGTTACATGGAGTACACCAGATAATTGATATTAGTAAAATTCTCTCAGGATAGGCAGCAAAGAAACATACCTAACCATTTCGGAACAGAGAGCATGGACGGAGTTGGAATTAGGTTTAGTCACAAAAAGAACTGTTTGTGGAGGGGAATCCCATTTCAGAAAAATCTGCAAGGACAGTGTTGAGATGAAAAAGGATGCAGCAGCAATGAGATTATCTCGAGTTCTCAAACAATCATTTCAGACGATGGAAACAAATAAGATATTCTGTTCAAATAAATCAAACTAAGCATAAAAGACTACCTGTTTATTGCTGCGTTCTGCTGTTGTTATATCTCCTTTTTCGAAGGACACAAAATCATGCTTGTGCTGACCGTTCTTATCCCCATTGCTACCCCATGAAAGTCTAAATGGTACCTGCAAATATAAGGAAAAGGTGCTTTTAGAAACAAAAAAAAGGACAAGTCGGATTGACTGGAAAAAGACTTTCTTCCAACTGTGTCAAAACATGAAAAGCGTTCCTGTTATTTGTGTATATCACAAGCAAAATGTCGTAGACAACTGCTTGTGCTTGTCAGGGAGATTCTTCACTAATAGATATAGCAAACAAAAAATAAATAAAATATAATTCTGCAAGTTCAATGTTGCTTATTTAATGTGCAAAAAGTTCTTTCACATATAATTTTTTATTGGCTTTCTTTCATTAATCTGGGCGACAACAAGTATTTAGAGGTAGCCCAGCAGCATCAGATGACGAACAGCTGGATATTAGTTGATTTTAGCATCAAACCACATTACGAAGTAAACACATTAGTATGGTCATGTAAATCCACAGCTGCAAACAGACATGTGAGGGTATCCTTGCCCAAAGCCCAAAGGATACCTTTCTTCCAACAATCCTGTCATCTGATTTACGGTTAGGTCCAGGACACTGGTCCTGGAGAATTTGACGTGAGCAGATCCCATGGTTTCCGCAACAGCCTGTTTCATCAGCCGAGGCAGTCTCCAGTGTCAGTTTACTAGCCAAATGCTCTAGCTTGTCCTTGACACAGTTGCTGCAGCCTGCACATGTTACTGTTTAGTATGAATTTTCTTGACAAAATCAGGTGGATGATAAGATAAAGTAGTCAGTTTGTTAACTTGTTGGACAACATTCCTTATGTATCTGGAATCATGTTATTTGTGTAGTTTTGATATTGATGTGCATGGATAATTAAACTATGATTACATGCTTTCTTTATAAAGTTATTAATATTCTGCGCACGGAAGGTACAACTTCAGTACAATGGATGCTTCTTTCATTGCCTGGTTTGAACTGCTAAAACAATGGAGGATGATCTAATTATATATAATTATTCGAAATAATAATAATAATATATTATTTACCGAAATATGACAAAAAGATATTTGGCAGTTTTATTTGATAACTACCAGGAACAACTAGCAAAATACAAAGTCCAACTGTGTACCTTTAATTACACTGTGATGCGTGTGTGCCTTGACTGCCTTCTCTGATTCATACTTGCGCTTCCACTCAGCCGCCTCTGCTTGAGCAGCAGCTTTTCCTTCCGCAACTTGTCGCAGTGCTTTTGCAACGGCTTCAATTGCAAAGTATATGTACATTAAACACATGTGTGCAGACACACGTAAATTTTAGACAGTAGAGTGACAGACTTCAGATGATGTCAAGTATTTGTATTATTACTTCTCATGGCCTCTGCAAACTCATGAAGGTGCGCGTCAGTTGACTCGATAGGAGGAAGAAATGCATAGGCCGCCTCCTCTGATTCCTTAGAACTAACTGTGGTGACAGTCCCATTCTCAGCTTGATGCGAGGCAGCTACACTAAGGTTTATTCTCTCATGACAGGCCTGTAATAGAATAAACCTCATCAAGACAACATGAAATCTGACAAGGATAACAGAGTTACAAAGCTTTCCAGCATCAAACAGAATCAAACAGACCAGTCAAAAGGAACAGATATAGTACAGGCCAAGTACTGCCGGTAGACATTTTATAAACTCTAGAGTATGTCATTAAAAAATAAACCAAGTTCATGCATTAACAACAGAGATAGGCTGAACAAAAAGAAAACACAGGTTGTTTCAATGACTTTAAAGTCAGGCATGCTTTGTGAAAATCCTAGTATTATCAGATGGGTTATCAGATATGCTATAGAAATTCTGAAGATTTTAAGCAAACTGTGAGGGCATGTTTAGCTGTGCATCTAGCAGGAGCTGTGAAGCTGTTATGGCACCAATTGTATTGCCTCTACACTACATATAGCATCCAAGGTATTCAGTACTGTTTTGGCCTCAAAATCTTTTCAGTAGTGCATCAGTCACTATGTGACAAACAAGTCAATGCCCAACAGGACAGCACTGCATATTCTTGTCCCACGTGTCAAAGATGAGTATTCCATGTGTTTTTGTCAACCCACAGAAAAAAAAGACAGGACTCAATGATATAATATGTTCAAATATCACAAAGGTGGAACAAAAACAAGTGCAAGTTGGTCGGCAACAACTGAGGCAAGATATAGGATCTCAAAGAGATGGCCACTAGAAGTTAAGACTGTAAATGATAAATCGCATTGCGTCTCTACAGGAATAGAGTATTTATATACTTACTGTGATCGGTCAATGCTTTTGGACCTGATGCACATGGAATAGGGCAGCCTAATACTTAAAATAGTAGGGATGATCTGAACTGAGTCGCACACAGTTGATGTTTAATCATCCCCTTCAGTGAAGTCTAAGACTATAGGATCAACACGACGGCATGGCACTAGGGGCATTTCATGGCCACTCCCGAACTAAATCCTATGCAATTCCCAAATCAAACAGAAACACACACACCAAAATTCAGCCGCGCACTGCCCCCCCTCCGGCCTTCCACAGTGGCCCAAAACGGCGAAAACCAAAATCCCGAGCACCATTGGCGCCGAGATCGCACGAATCGCCCACATTAGCGATAAGGATCCAAAGCAACTGAACCCTCCGCCCCTCGAAAGTTCCCTAAAAACTTTCGGGTGATCCAACGGCAGAAATCTACCCCCCTGAAAGAGCGGTGAATTCGGAGGAAACCTCAGGAGGCGTGCATGTACCTTCAGTGCGGCCTCGTCCGCGGACATGGCTACGCGATCCGACTGCGTCCCGGCGTTCCCCTCTTCGCCGATAGGGCCGTTCAGGTGGGGAGATGAGCTGTGGAGTTTCCGCCTGCCCTCCGTGTTCGGTTATTAATGGCTTGTGCGAGGCCCGAGCGCAGTGAGCTGTGACGGCTGGAAAGGGCAACGGCCTGACGGGTGGGGCTGGAGCTTCAGTGGGACCGTGGAGTCTGTGCAAGGCACGATTCTGGTGGGCCCTCCGACCCATGGCACCGACGGCAGTGACTACCTACTACACCGAGAACCGGTAGGTACACACCGTGCAAGGGTCTCCTACTTCCGCCTCCTGTTACACGAGCACCCAACATGCCAGGACGAGTCAAGAATTAGGTATTAATGCACTTTGTATGAAATTTCAAAATTTCAAACAAATCTATTTGTATTTTGTTAGATTTTTTCGTGTTTGATATGTGCGTTACATGTACATGCTTACTAGTTTAATGGTAAACGCTTGTCTGTTGTGCGTCGATCAAACTTTCGGCCGGTCGCGTCCACGTGCAAACGCTGTAGCAAGTCAAATCGCGACATGTGAGGTGGTGGGGCCCAATCACAAGGCCTTATCCTCTTTTAGCTTCTCTCCAACTCCTCGTTCTTCTTCCATGTCTTCTCTCTCCTCCCACCTCGCAGATTCCGCCTCGTGCGGCGTCCCGAGCTGTTGTAGATCCCGCCTCGTCGGCGTTCTCCCAAGCTGCTGCAGATCCCGCCTCGCCCACGTTCTCCTGAGCTGCCATCCCCTCGCGACACCATTAACTACCCTTCTTTGCTTTTGGGGGCGACAAGGGCTCCCGTGGGAAGGTACTGGGACCGCGCCGTGACGTCGTGCCGAGGGGTGCCGACGACCTCCATGGATGACCACGACAATGGCTGCAACCCCGTTGAGCGGATGACGGTGCTGGAACCATCATATTTTTTTACTGCAACTGACCGAAATCCAGCTGGAACCAAAGTTGGTTTTTGCTTCAACCAATAAGTGAGTTGAAACCAAAGTTGGTTTTTGCTAAAACTGCAACGCTTTTTTGCTACATTCGGTGTCGCTATTTTCTACAATCGGCGGCAGTGAAGTTTTGTGACCGGCGATGACAAATGGATGCAGCCGAGGAAATCAGGAAAGCTGCAACCGCACTGCGAAAAAGCTACAACCGACAACGAAAAAGCTTCAGCGGGCAGACTGACATGTTGCATTCAAACGACGATGAACTTGTGGCCGGCGACGACAGACGGCTGCAACCTATGTCCAGATAGCTGCAACTGGCAGATGAAAATGATACAACCATATATGTACGAAGCTACATCCACGTTAGCTAGAGCTGCAACCCTGTTTCGGGGATGGTACAAACCGTTGGTTTTTGCTGCAACCGTCGTCGCTTTTTGCTACGAGTGGCAATTTTTTTCTACATCAACTCAAAAGGCATTGACTTGTGCCGCCGTTCGTGCAATCCCGTGCAACGAGCGTCGACGGCCAAGACGACGGCGACGCATCAGGTGCTGCAACCATGGAGCTTCGACGACGAGAGTTGCAACCGATCGATGACGGAGTTGCAACCGGTTGAGGCGGAGCCGGCGAGAAACGTAGGCGGGCGGCGATCGACGGTGACCAGCGGTGAGGGAAGACGAGGAGTCGAGGTGGCCGACATGCGGGGGCGACACTCCCTTTCCTCTCCTTTTTCCCCATGCGGGAGGTTGACGATGATGGAGGGACGGGACAAATTTGACTTCGGGCCGTACATGTGCAGATCTGACGGACGTATGCAGATTGAACGGTTCCGGGCCGACCGGCCAAAATTGGGCCGGCGCGCTAGCGCCTAGGAGTGGCCTTATTCTATCTACATTCTCCTTTTTCTTTTCTTTTGAAGCTTTAGGGATGTATTTCAACTTATAAACAAGTCATAAAGAGTAATGTGCAGGATTGCACATTAATATTAGCGATACACGCAATGACAGGACATGAATCCATGTCATGTTTAACACCGATACAAATGGAAATGCAAGCTCCTGCATCATTGAGGTTGTAACCACCCTGAGCTTGTCTATGTGCAATATTGTTGTTTACCCTACTGATCTTCAAGAGTCTAGCATCAGATGCTTGAGCGTGGTTGATGAATTATACTTTTGTAAAGAATGTTGGAGTACCTCCCTCTTTGGAGCCTCCCCGGATGATAGTGTCCTCATGCCGTCCGTTTCACACTGGCGTGCCACGGGGGCCTCTCTAGGGCTCTTGGCGTTGTCCGATCTGTCCAGACAATGCTTACCTGGACGGTGTGCCTTGGGGGTCCATGGCGGGTGGACCACGGGCGTGCCTGAGACACCGCCATGCGGTACCTTTCATCAAGCCCACGTGCGTCGCTCCGCACGCGACATGCCAGACGGGTCCGCTTGTCAGCATCTGAAGGCGTCGGTTGAGGCCAGACTTGTTCACTCGCTGCGGCGTCGTTCGTTTTCGACTTTGGTCATGCCCGGATTTGGAGGGATGGCCTGCTCGGGCCTGGCCTGTCCAGACACAGAGGTGCTTTTTTTTTTTGCAGGGCAGACACACAGAGGTGCTTGGTCTGGCCGGCGTGGAGGGAGCTGGCCTGCCTTGACTCTTGCTGTCGCGGGCTGTCATTTATGAAATAATTTTATTTCACACATACGGGACATTAATTGAAAGCACTTCCATTGATCCTCACAACAAATACAGAGGGTTGCAAAGCATATGCCTCAACCCTTACCTTACCAAACTACTCACACATGGAGACCAGATCGCATGAAAAAAACATTGAAGAACAGATCTTGAAGATCGATTGATTGATTGGTAATATGTCTTACAATGGTTGCCTTGTGCGATGAACGATTACAAGTATGAACTAGACAAAGATGAACTATGGTGGTGATGGTGTCTATGGAGATGGAGATGGCGGCGGTTAGGGTTGATGGAATGGGTTGAAGATTGCTCTGTTCTGGCTTCGCTCGCGAACGTTCTGTTAACATTTCGGCTTGATCCCTTTTATAAAAGATGTTCACGTGGACGAGGCACCTTGGATTCCATGATGTATGTCCGCTCATGTGAGCGCTCACGGGCGCATGGAACGTCGCCTTTTACTCTGATTCTTATAGTGCGCCTCCTCTTGATCTCCTATGTCTCCTCTTTTACTCATTTCCATGTTGCCACGTGATTTCTTCCCTTTTTAACCCATTTCCTGTGGAAACACATCAAAGCGAGTATTTATGGAATCATTTGCATTCATTAGCCATTAGTACCAATATTAGAGTGAATATATTGGTTTCAACGAAATATATCGGTTTAAACAAAGGGTGAATGAGTGTAAAAATATCACTCGTCAGTCTAAGGAAGGCCACCGCCGACGCATCACCGGCTTGTACAACCGGTGACCTATCTAATTCTTTATCTCACACCATCGTCGCCCCCACCCCCACCCCATCTGGGCTCCATAGAAGCAGAGGAGCCTCCCTTCCCCTTGGATAGAAGCACCCTCTTTGTCACTCCGATGAGCGGCGTAGCCGGACGTAGGGAAGATACATGGGGAAAATATACCTTCGGGCCTGTCGATGGTCCGATGAGCGGGCTGCCGGACATGGGGAAGACAAATGGATCCTTCGTGGCCGGCCATAGACTATTATAGTGTATCTGTGTTGTGGGAGTGG
>CBMN010749224.1:0-18967 GCA_000582825.1 Hordeum pubiflorum | reverse complement strand
GCCCCTCTTTTTTTTCCTTTTTTTTCATTTTTCTGTCGTTTTTTTCTTCATCTTTTTTCCTTTTTTTCCTTACTCTTCTAATTTTCATTTTTCTCATTTTCTTTTTCTTTTTTAAAAGTTTATTTCCCTTTCTTTTATCTTTTCGGGTTTTCCAAATTCGCAAGTATTTTGTGTAAATCTACAAACGTTTTTTTTCAAATCTGCAAAGATTTTTTAAATCGGTGAAGATTTTTTAAAATTCAATGTTTATTCATCAAATTCATTTTTTCATAATATTTTAAAAATATTCATTAAAATTTTAAAATATGTTATACATATTAAAAACATCAAATTAAAAAAAACTCAAACTCAAATTTGTTTGTCAAATTCAAAATCTGTTCATCTAGTTCAAAAAATGGTAATCATATCCAAAAATGTTCCTGAAATTTAAAAACAAATGTTATCCAATTCAGAAAAATGTTCATTCAATTCGAAAAATGTTCTCGAATTCAAAATATGTTCTTAAAATTCAGGAAAAGTTAGTTGAATTTAAATTTTGTTCATCAATGTGCAGTTTTTGAATTCACAAACATTTCTAAATACATGTTTTTTTTCAAAATCATGAATGTTTTTAAACCACGGACATTTTATGTTTCTGGAATATTTTTAAAATATTCAACTTTTTATAATTTGGATTTTTTTCAATTTCGGAATTATTTTAAAGGAAAAAAAAGAAAGGAAATAGAACCGGGGCATCCAGCCCTTCTCATGGCTGGCAAAATAGGGGCGCGCGGGACTAGAGGAGGTGCGCGCTGGCAAACATGCCAGCGCCTTACGCGCCAAATAGGAGCCCCGTGTAAGGCCCACGCTCGAAAAGTTGCAAAACCGAAGCCGAGAGCAACTAATTGAGGAGCGGTCCTTCGGGAGCCTCTGAAGAGTCACTCTCAGGCGTCATCACTTGGCGCCTTCTCAGCCGTCATCATGTGTCGCGCTCTGGGCGCTATCTCCGGAGCGTTTATTTATTTTTATTTTTCCCCACGCATTTTCGGCTTTTTAGATTGTCTTTCCGGGAGCCTTTTTTTTCTTCCTTGAGAGGCACGATTTTGCTTTCGCGATAGGCATGGATTTGCTTCCGCGAGAGGCAGGTCCGTGCCTCTCGAAAACGGGAATAACACGTTTTCTTTTTCCCCCTTCCTCGAGAGGCATGGTTTTGATTCTGCGAGAGGTACGAATTTGCTTCTGCGAGAGGCACGGATTCCCCGATCCGCTTCTTGTTGCTACTACCTGTATCGTGTATCCGAGATTCATAGTGATTGAGTGAACAATATATCCTAGATCGAGGTTCGTATCATTTGGTATCTAGAGCCACAATTTCCCCACCACCACTTGAGTGACACTGGAGAGCACTCACCTCGTAATTTGTCGGCGATCATGACAGGGTTTGATTTACATAAGCAGATGGTGGAGGCGGCGAAGGAGCGCAGCAGCATCGCCAAGGCGTTCTTCACGATGCAGCAAGCTCTCAACAAGATGAGGCCAACGGTCTCGCACATGGAGTCCGTGCTTGACAAGCGGGTCCAGTGCGTCTTTTGTCCCAACCTGAAGGGGTAAGATGACCTTTGGAAGGTCCACACCTCAATTAGTGATTTCGACGGAGGCCCCAACCCGTTATGGATCTTTTTTCGGGCTGCAAAACAGAACACAAGCCCGGTCCGACAAATGTGCATTTTCTTTTTTGAGGAAAAAATGTGCATGTCTTTTACATGCAAGTGTGCACGTTTTGAGTCTGGGCTGATTTGAACGAGCCCAACAAGTCCAATGGCTACACTCCACCATCTGAACATATCAGGGACCACTAAAAAAAAACTGAACATATCAGGGATTTCTCAAAAAAATAAAAAATCTGAACATATCAGGGTAGTCCGCCGCCTTTCCTAAGCCACCGCCGGTGAACTCGACCGGAACCACCCTGCCATGCGCACCACCCTCCACGCCCCTGCTTCTCTGCGTCTGGCCTTCGTGGATCCTACGAGTCTACCGCCCACCACAGCGTCCGCTCGCTCCTGCGACCTTATCCCCAGTCCACCACAAGCGCGCACCCCTCGCCTCCCCCTTCCCCTCCAGCAATGGCCGCACCCGCCGGCCGGGGAGGTATTTAGCCTGCGGTCGCCATTCCGTCTGCCGGCTTAATCTTGTCCGTAAGTATGCGCAGGATTTTCTTGCCCATCCCTCTTCTATCCGATATAAAAGCCTAAAATCCTCCAGTTGAATCCTCACAATCTAGAGAGGCAGCAACTCTATAGGGGCTAGAATACTTGGATCTGTGCAAATATCCCTACAAAATAATGCATGCTTTCAGAGATTCTTCCAGCGAATACTTAGCGTGGCTGACTGAATCGAGCAGTGTCTAAGTGAATGTGAGCGCCTATCAAATCTTCCTGTTGGAAAAAACAGAAATAATACGTAGTATTTTGTTGTGGGATAGGGAAAGAATCTGGAAATGAATGAAGTTGGCTCTTGCCATGAAGAATAGTAAAATGGACTAGTAGGGGTTGAAGTCTTGGCAGTAGTATAGCAGAGCCAAAATAAGCATCATCGATTTGTTGGTTTCCGGTATTCATGTTTGATTTTGATTGTCATATGTTGTAGAGCTGGAGGGGGAAGAAGAACAGGGTCGAAAGTTTGGAGCGGCAAAAGGCGAACTACATTTTATAAGATGCGTACATGTCATATTACTTGATGTCTCTGTGGCATTATTATTATTCAGTGATGGTCACTTCCTTTTTCTGAACCGCGTTGTTATTTTCTCGATGTCTTCTGAATGCTGACTCTATGCTCCCTTCCCAAAAGCAGGAGAAAACATGGTTGGATTTATAAAGGACAGATAGAAGGCGCTGAAGACAAGTATTGGCTGTGACATGGCACTATAATGAACCCCTGAGTATGGTGAGTACCGGATATCCTTTCTCCATCTAAAAGAGTTCCTTTTTTTCTTCTAGTAGAACATAAGTAAGATATAAATATTCAGCTTGTATCTGCCCATCGTTTATACAAATCTCCCATCATATGATGACCACTTAAACTCCTCGGAACAAAGTATATATTTGTCCGGTCGTGTTGTTAGTGAGCATACTATTGGAGTATATGTCAAGCAGTTACAACTTTATTTTAGATGTAAGGGAATTCACTAATATCAGTATTTAGCAAAGACAAGACAAACTGTAGCTGATACAAATGAGATTACTAGTTGACAATGTAGACATCCTCACATACAAACCATAATAACTGTTACATGGCCAGAGAGGCTGCAAATGACAGATCAACAAGCTAAGAGAACATGGCCAGCTATAAATTAACATATCAAAATCACACGTGAAGTGCGAAATATAAGCACTACAAAGACAATTTGTTCAGCGTGGGTGTGTGGCTTCACTTTAGGGTGCTGACGTGGATTATTCAGCAAAATGCCTTGCATTAGCTCTAACAACTTCCTCATTTTGTCTTCCTTTAATATAGCCATCCCTTATCCTGTGAATTGCTGCAGCGGCATCTTTGATGCACATTCTCTCTGTCGGTGCATGCTTGCTGCATGATAGCGCAACCTTCATGACAGAGAATATGGTAAGTTCCATTGTGTTGCTTCCACCCCGCAAACTATTAGCATTGCCTTCTTCAGTGGACAGTAGGACTGGATCAGCAATCTGCATTAGCATCCCTGGAAATGCATTCTCGGCATGTTTCTGCAGGGTCAACCCATCTCTAAACATGTCATGAGTAGGTGCCATGCCTGTAAACAACTCGAGGATGACAGTTCCGAAGCTGTATACATCTCCACATGAAGAAACTTGACCACCTTCACCATATTCTACATTGCATAGACAAGAATTAGTGATTTTGCATACAAAATTAATGTTGTGCAGTATGTAATTTTAGAGAAAAGTTTAGCTACCTGGAGCGACGTATCCAATTGTTCCCCTTATTCCAACTGAGCTCTTTGAATTGATCAGCTGCTCAACTGTTGATTCAGGAAGAATCTTTGCAAGGCCGAAGTCCCCAACGTGAGCCACTAAATCCTCATTGAGAAGAATGTTTCTTGGCTTCAAGTCACAATGAATTATTGGTGGTTCACAGTTGTTGTGCAAATAATCTAGTGCATCAGCAATATCAACTGCAATATTTAGTCTCTGCATCAATGTCAAGCCTTGGAGTTGGTGCGATGCATGTACATCCATGTGTAACCACCTATCTAGGCTCCCATTTGGCATGAACTCAAACACATTTGCTTTGAAGTCGTTTTGGTTCGAGTCAGAGCTTGAACAGCAAGTTATGAGACTGATCAAATTATGATGGCGGATCTTACTAAGTGCCTCACACTCAGCTAGGAAACTTCTGGAAGAGCCAGACTGTTGAAGATCAAAAACCTTTATAGCTACTGTGGTCATCATATTTTTGAGTAGCAAACAACACTTATACACCGATCCGTACCTTCCTATGCCAATCAAATTGTCTACTGCAAAGCCGCTTGTTCCTTGGACCAATTCAGCATAACTAACTCTGGGATAACTGTCATCCATCAACTGGAATCCTCCTGTGGTTGTAGACCGATCTTTTGATTTCTTTCTCATTGTGAAGTAAACAAGCATCAAACTCAAACACAGAATTGTGCCAGCACTTGCTGCAACTAGGGTGATAGTCAAATGGCGTTTGCTCAAGCCATGTCCCACTGATTCTGGCTGGCAGGGGGGCAAATGTAACTCTGACATACCACCACAAAGTCCCAAATTCCCACCAAACGAAAACCCAGATGCATTACTGAACACTCCCCGTGATGGAACTTTGCCATCCAGACGGTTGAAGGACAGGTCTAACTGGTGCAATGATGCCATGTTTTCCAAGCTTTCTGGGATATGACCAGACAAGTTGTTGTGTGCTAGGTATAACTCTTCAAGGCCACCCATTACCCCTATATCTTGCGGAATCAAACCTGAAAGTGTGTTCTTTGTAAGATTTAGCAACGTCAGGCCTCGCATGTTGCTGATAGATGAGGGAATGCTACTATCAAAGGAGTTATCGTCCAGCCTGAGTTCTGTCAAGCTTTGGCAGTTGCTGAGTGCATTAGGGAGGGACCCTGACAAGTTGTTCTGTGATAAGTATAGGCGTGCAAGATTGGTCAAGCCGCCTACTTCAGGTGGAAGGGGACCAACAAAATAATTGCTCGACAAATCTAGAACGACTGACATGGATGATAGGTTAAAGATCTCTTTAGGCAATGAACCTGTGAACTTATTGTTCGAAAATGTTGCTATGATTAGCTCTCTTAGGCTCCCGAGGCTTGCTGGAAGACGCCCCTCAAATGCGTTCTCATCTGTGTTCAACCTTAGTAGTCGCGTCAAGTTCCCAAGGGAGGATGGCATGAACCCCGTCAGTAGGTTCTTCTGCAACTGCAGGAATTGTAGTTTATTTAGCCTTCCCATGGTGTCAGGCAAGGCACCGGTAAATTGGTTACCGGCTAGCTGCAATTGATTTAGCCCAACAAGATTGCCTATACCAAATGGTATCTTTCCAGAAATCTCATTGCCTCCAACATATAGCGCTTGTAGTTGCGCTGATAGGTTGGCAACTGAGCTAGGCAGCACACCACCTAGCCTGTTGAATTGGAGGTTAAATACTCGGAGGTGTGTGCAGTTTGTCAACAATGTCATAAACTCCCATCCCTGCATTGTGGTTGCCATGAACTGATTTTCTGCAAGATTGAGGAAGTCTGGGCAGAGCATTCCAATATCTGGAGGCAATCTTCCAGTGAAGTTATTGTAGGAGACATCTAGTAGAAATATCTCAGTTGAGTTGACAAGAGAAGCTGGAAGGTTCCCCGTAAAGTGGTTAGCACCGAGGAGTAGTTTCTCAAGATTTGGGAGGTGATCCCCAAAGTCTGAGGGTAGTTTACCGCCCAAATCATTCAGTGCCACGCCCAAGCCTTTTAGAGAGGAAATGTTCAAAAGTGCTATAGGGATGGTGCCTGAGAGGCGATTTTGTCCCAGGTCTATCCTGACAAGGCTATTGAGCCTGCCTAGGCCCTCAGGGATGGGACCCTTGAGTTGGTTTCTAAACAAATAGACAAATTGCAATGCTGAGAGATTGGTAAGTGATGACGGGATTATTCCAGTGAAGTTGTTTTTGCTCATATCTATGACCTTGAGGCTTGACAAGTCTCCAAGCCAAGCAGGGATTTCTCCAGTCAAATGGTTTACGCCAATGTTGATTCTTTCAAGGCTGGTGCAATTCTTCAATCCAATGTTTACATCACCATGAAGTGAGTTGTTGGACAAATCAAGATGTCGTAGGCGGGACAGATGACCAATTGCTGAAGGTATTTCACCTTCCAAATTGTTCCACCTGAGGTCTAGAATTCTCAAGAAGGAGAGGTTCCCAATGGAAGGTCCAATTGTGCCACCAAGGCCCTCTGAAGAGAGGTTAAGCACGGTGACCCTTTGCGTGTGCTTAAGGCTGCAACTGACGCCTGGCCACTGGCAGAAGCTAGTACTGGCGTTCCATGCAGCTAGGATACCATGCTTGTTGCTTATGCTTGCCTTGAACGCCAACAAGGAATCCACATCAGTCCTATTGTTGAATGCTCTCACTGAAGCCGATTGAAATACATATGGCAAGAGAAGCAACATAAGAACAGGTACCATCGAAGACACTGGGAATCAGAGAAGAAATGTAAGCTTTAAGTAATTCCATAAGCTACACTCAAACCAGTGAACATATTCTGATCAATTTTCGTTTATTGATATCCTCTTCTGGTATCATTAAATACATTTTAACTCTATTACTATTATTTTTCTCTAACATCTCTCACTATTTTCTCTGAATTCATCTTTTTAGAACCTCAAATTAGGTTTGGGGATTGCGTGCTCTATAACATCTAAAAAAATTGGTATCTGCAAACACAAGGTCCGACAACTCTTCCAAAAAGCAGACTCGTTGAATTTTGCCTAGAGAAGTGTGAAGCGAGGTATGAAGCACGCACCTTTTGATTTGCTGCTGCTAGTTTCTGATGAGAAGCCTGTTCTCCTGCCTGCGCTGTTGCCTGGCACTGGTATGCAGCTCCTACCTTCAGTATTTGTGCTAGAAACGAGAGAAGTGAGCATTTTGTCATCCATGATATGTACTAGATAACAATATCCTTGTTGTCAAAGTCAGAAAGTGCAAGTAGCGTTTTGGTTTTCTCTTTGTCCGTACTGACCGATTAGTCCTGATGCCCTCTTAGTCTCCTTAATCTATCTGGGAATGACAAAGCTTGTTGACCTTATCAAATCTGAATGTGGATCCCTGGGTAGTTGTTTAGACATTTTGGCCCGTTGCCACCATTGTATTTTCTCTTTATCTGTACCTTTTTCATCTATCTTAATATATGGCATGCAGTTTTCCTGCATGTCTAAGGAAAAAAATGACAGCAAGTATGGACACCCACCTTGACTGAGTAAAAGATCAAATGTAGTTCTGAATAATTCTAGGAAAAAAAGAAAAATATAAGCTTAAAAGTGCCAGCTGATTGGACTGTGTTGTCACTGGCTTTGAAACGAGTTTATCATTTTACCGGTTCTACTGGCGGTCAGGTCAGAGAACTTGCTATGCGGGTGCACATTAGTCATGTTACTTGCAAACCCAAAAACCCTGTCATAGAACTTTTGTTGCGGGTGCAGATTTATCACACAGGCCATCTGAACCGGTCAGCCTCCAGGTTTTCTCTGTTTTGCGGTCACGCGCGGCACACGTGGCTTTTATGGGGGTTGGTAATTTTTTAGAAAAGACCTGACTGTTTTTTCTATTGCAAATTGACCCCTCATAGCCTAGATTGGCCTCCATCTGCGCTCAAATCCTCCTGGTCTGGCTGTAAAATTGCACGGAAGGGGTAGCTAGATTCAAAGTGAGCCGCAACCGCGCCATCCAAGCCAACCTTTCCGTCCGCTCAGATCAAGTTGCTCATCACCGCCATGGGTAGAGCTCTGAGCTGCTACAGGCCTCGATGGTGGTGTTTCTTTCTAAGTTTGACGTCATGGATCTCCGCATCTCCAATTTGAGCAAGAAGATTGAGTCGACGCAGGAGGATGACATCCACCACAGGCACCGGCTGGTTCCACTCTGGTGGTGGCAGAGACAAGAACAACATCACCAACTCGTCAAGATCCGTGATTTGCCAACAAGTTTCCTCCCATGCTGAAGACACCAGAGGATCACCCAGCGGCGCACGCTCACGGAATCCAACTCACTGGTGGAGCCAGGGGACCGTGACCAGCAACAAGTTCAGGAGCAAACCCACCAATACAGCAGGCTGCAATTCAGTGTAAGTTAGCGAATGATTTTGGTCTTGATCGACAGTTAAGAGATTTTTGTCGTAGCAATGGGCTGTGTTTTCATTGCGGAGATAAGTATAGCAAGGAGCATCAATGTAAGAAGCTGATGCAATTACTCACAATTCAGGTGTGCGAATATGGTGAAGTGTTAACTGAAGATTCAGTGCAGGCTCTTGAATTATTAACTGAACCGGCTGCAGCAGAGTGTTTTCAGTCGTTCTTACATGCAGTGTCTGGTGCTGAATCTGGTGAAACAATCAAACTGCAAACATTAGTGGGGGATCAGATCATGCTCACACTAATCGACTCCATTAGTAGTCAATTCGAGACGGTGTTCCAGTAACTCTGAAGGGCATTTGTGCACCTGAACAAGTGGCACTTCAGATCATACCCATGGAACAACTGAATCTGGCATTAATGGGCAACGACATCAGGGCAATGGCCATTGTCAATTTCATCACAGAAGCATCACCAACAACGTCACCAATTACCATTCCAGAACTAACTCAACTTCTGACATAGTTCAGTGACATAATTCCAGAGCTCGACGCGGCAGCACCACCACCAGTCTCCTCTCCCACCAGGGACGAACGCGAAAAGACAGACAGAAGAGGAGGGAGGTCAATACATCATTACCTATGAAACCAGGGGCCTATGTGCAAAAAAAGAGGCCGACCAGGGGCCTCACGTGCGCGGTGCGTGACAATTTTCACGCCAACCGACGTCACGTGTGTCGCGTGTGACTGTAAAACAAAGAAAACCAGGCGGCTGCCCGGTCCTTATGGCCTATGTGACCTAACTGCATTTGCAACGCAAGTTCTGTAACAGGTTTTTCCGGTTTGCAAGTACCGTGACCCGCAGTGCAAGTTCTCTGACCGCGAGTGCCATTTACTCCCCCTGAAATGCAGCTTCTCTTCACACTGAAGAATTATGGTGTCTGAATTGACGAACAGACTAATCTCTCGATTTTGGTTTCGTTGGATTGGATCGTCTAGGTTTCATGTATTTGGTCCTGCTGCAGAATGCGTGCGAGCTGGCGCACCTCAACTGGGGGCTGGACCGGCATCTGGAGCTGTTGATCTCCGTCTGGCTAGTAGCTGATGCTGTTGTGGCATTCCGGTCAATGGCTAGTAGCTGATGGTGTTCCCGTAATCTTTGGTTGTTGCTTGTATCTATATGAACTTGCAGTCGTCAGTGCTAATGGGTTTTTGCCCCGTAGCAGGCGTTTCAAGTGCCGGCACGCAGCAGCGAGTTTCCTATTAGTGCATCAAACTCGCTCTCTCTTTTCCTTCTCATTCCGGTCTATATGAACTGGATATTTCCCAGCAATTTTTCTTAACCCTGCCAATGTATAAAATATTCCATTGTTTTTGTTAACATAGGCCACAATTTGCAATCATTCATGAATGGATAATCTAGTAGATGTTGTAGCTTATTTTGACTTAGTGTCTACCTTAATTCCAGCTGGTCATAGGTTGCCACTAAGAAAGAAAACTGGAGGAAAATTTACTGAAGAACACAGATGTCGTCAAGAAATGGAAGGAATCACCGGAGGAATCGGTGCCTGAAGCCGTAATCACATAAACTGAAACGTGGGATGGTTGGGATGGGTCGCAATTGACCTCTCCAGGGCAGCCTTCAGTTCCTTCTTCCAGTAATAACAACAGATGAATTCCAGGCTGCGGAGGTGCTCGATACCAAAATCAAAGTCATCGCTAGTCAGAAGTGAGAGAAAAGTTAGCACAAGCTTTTCCAGCCTTGGCATGCATCCAGCTTCAAAGATCAATCCCATCGTGCAGTTCCGTTCACCGATTTCAAAATGATTCAAGGAAGGGAATCAAATTAAAACTCGGCTCGGCTGGTTAGTCGACGAGTTCGAGTTGGGTCGAGCTAAGTCACGAGCTACTCATTTAGCTCGTGAGTTTTGAGTTTTAATTCCAGCCCTAAAGGCATTAACCATATCTTTTTTTTTTTTTGCTGTTTTGTGGCAAGATATATTTGGAACGTAGTAAAATGTGAATTTAATTTGCTTTCGTAGTACCTGGTAGCTTTGATGATATACCCAGATGGTGTAGTGGTTTTAGCTTGAAGTCGAGAAATTTAGTGGTTGTTTACCATGTGGAAAAACCCACAATGATGCATGCTGCAGGAACTTTTACCCTTCAGATTATATTAGCCTATTTTTTGCCATTTCTCATCATATATCTTTCTGGGCTAATTTCCAGAGAACAAGAACTCAAACTTGAAAAGTAGCATCGCAACGCGGTAAAACTTCTAGTTCTGATGGCGCTCAGGTTTGCCACAGAAGAATGGGTTGGAGCCCTCTCACTCTCAGAATTGACTGTTAGATGGTAGTCTGATGCTTCAAAATGTTGTGTGATGTTCTAGTGTTCCTTTTGTAAGCTTTGAGTCTCTGAAGTCGTAGGATGTTTTGTGTGTTGGTATGTTCTCCTCTACTGCTTTATTGGTTTTTCTTTTCATTGTTTTTTGTTTCTGTTTTGTTTATCCCTTCTTTTTCTATTTCTCTTTCCCGCCTTTTTCTCATTTCATTATTCTTATTTTTCGTTTTTAAATACACATTGCCATTTTCAAACAAAAGTTGATCTTATTTTTTTTTTTTAGAAACACGTTGAACATTTGTCAAATGTATATCGAACATTTTTAAGTACACGATGGTTATTTTTTAAACACCTGTTAAGCATTTTTAAATACATCATGGACATATTTATTTTGCACGTGTGAACATTTTTTAAATTTTATCTACTTTTTTGAATGGTACACATTTTTGAAAATTTGTGCGAATGTTTTTTGCATTTCATGTTTTTTTTAAAAGCGATAAACCCGTTAAGCATGTGAACAGTTTTTAAAATGTTACACATATTCATTTGAATGGTCTGAATATTTTTCTAAATTGTGCGAACAAAGTTTTATGTGCCATCGGCATTTTTTACTGTGCCGTTTAAAGTGTTTTGGGTGACTCTTGGTTTGTACTGGGCTGTGGTCGACACTTGGTGTGAATTTTGCTAGGTTATGTTATTGTTGTGTACTTGTACTCTGTCCTATCGGTTTTAGAAATCGGAGGACGATGCACCTTTCCTTAAAAAACAAAACTGTTTCCTCACTCTTTGTTCTTACTTTGGGGAAGTTTCTTCGGAGAAAAGGAAAATCCAATGGCAAAAGCGTGCACAGTTGAAACATTCACCGTTGAATCTTGCATCTTGATTAATCCCATCTTTTGCCATATAAGATGTGGAATAAGCAATAGAAAGAATACACCTAACACAACAACATGGTAACACTTGAACCGGGCTCAATACTTTTGTCAGATTTTGTATCGGTGCATACAACGAGAGAGCGTGCAAGAGAGATGGCTTCCCATGGAGATCATAATAGGTGAGACGAAAAACTCAGTTATTGCAATTATGACACGATAAAGAAACAGAGAAAAAACTAAAAGACAAAAAACAAGAAATGTACCGAAAACACACATGCATGCGTCCTCCCTTGCACCTCAGCCCTGGAAACATTGTGGGCCAAACAAGCACGTTTAAAGAGCCCATAAAGAGGCTAAAATCATCTGAACAACCAGCCCATATGTATCCCTCAAAAAAAAAAAAAAACCAGCCCATATGTGAACGCACGAATCTTGACGGAGATGACTGAGATTTAAGTAATTGCAAATCCGTTATTATTACTCCAATGCCACACATCACAGTACGCCGCCGGCGGTGAACCCCATCGGGAGTCCACGCTGCCATGCGCACCACTCTTCTGTCTGAATGGCCTTGGCGAACCACCCACAACGGCAGCCGCTTTCTCCTGCGACCTCATCCCCGGTCCACCCTCCAGCAACGCCGGACCCGCCGGCTGGGGGATTTTGAGCCCGCTGTCTCCAGCTCGTCTTCTCGGTTGACTTCTGATCCGTAAGTATATGCGCAGGATTGTTTTGCTCGTCCCTCTGCTATCCGCTAAAATCCGCCAGTTGATTTGATTCCTCCAAATCTAGAGACGGTACCAACTCTGTAGAGGCCAGAATACTTTGATTCGTGTAAATCTTTATGGATTAATACGTACTCCCTCTGTTCATCAATATAAGACGTTTTAGAGACTTGCTACAGGTCTCTAAAACGTCTTATATTTATGAACAGAGGTAGTACATGGATTCAGAGATTAATCTCTAGAGGAATACATATCGGGGCTGCCTGAATCGAGCCGTCTCTAGTTGAATGTGACCGCCTACCAAATCTTCTCGATGATTGGAACACACAGAAATAACAGTACAAGTATTTTGCTGCAGGGAAAGGGAAGGATAATAGTAGTAGAAATAATCGAGTCTGTTTCTTGACATGAAGAATGGAAAAACTGACTTCATATCTCGATTTTCACTCTGTTATCTGGAATTGAAGACTAGTAGGACTTGAAGTCTCCCCAATAGTGGCTTTGTTGGTTTCCGGTTTGGTGTTTGATTCTATTCATTTTATAGGATGCGTACTCAGTAGTAGTTATTTATTTGTTACTATTATCATTCAGTGATGTTCAATCAATTGCTTTGTTATCTTCTCGATGTCTACTTAACACTGCCTCTATGTTCCCTTCCCAAAAAAAAGGAGAAAACTGTGTTGCATTTTTAAAGGACAGATAGAAGGCACTGAAGAAAAGTATTGGCGGTGACACGACGCCGCAATGACCCCGTGGAGTATGGTGAGTAACAGATATCCTTTCTCCATCTAAAAGATTTTCCTTTTTTCTTCTTCTAGGAGTAGAACAGAAGTAAGATATACATACTCAACTTGTATCCGCCCTCCATTTATACAAGTCTCCCAAAGTGACCCCTTGAACTCCTGGGCACAAAGTACAAATTTATCTAATCGTTTTATTGTTGAGCATATACTATTGGTGTATATGCCATGCAGTTATAACTTTCTGTTTGATGAAAGGGAATTCACAAATATCTGGATTTCGCAAAGACAGGACAAATGTGAGCCAATACAAATGAAATTAGCAGTTCACGATCATCCCCACATACAAACCATAATAACTGTTATGGACAGGCAGAATGACAAACAAACTACAAAGGATAGATAACAAGCTAACAAAAAATGGATAGTCAGAAATTAACATATCAAAACCAAACGTGGAGTGCAAAATGTAACAACTACAAAGCCAATTAATTAAGCGTGAGTGTGTAACGCTACTTCAGGGGGCTGGCCTGGATGTTTCAGCAAAATGCCTTGCATTAGCTGTAACAACTTCTTCATTTTGTCTTATTTTAACATAGCTATCCCTTATCCTGTGAATCGCAGCAGCAGCATCTCTGATGCACATTCTCTCTGCCGGTGCATGCTTGCTGCATGATAGCGCAACCTTCATGACAGAGAATATGGCATTGCTGCCATGTTCCATTGTGTTGCTTCCATCACGCAAACTGTTCACACTGGCCTCTTCAGTGGACAGTAGGACTGGATCAACAATCTGCATTAGCATCCCTGGAAATGCATTCTCCGCATGTTTCTGCAGGGTCAACCCGTCTCTGAACATGTCATGAGTAGGCGCCATGCCTGTAAACAACTCAAGGATGACAGTTCCAAAGCTGTATACATCTCCACATGAAGAAACTTGACCACCTTCGCCATATTCTATATTGCATAGACAGGAATTAGTGATTTTGCATACAAAATTAATGTTGTGCAGTATGTAAGTTCACAGAAAAGTTTAGCTACCTGGAGCAACGTATCCAATTGTTCCCCTTATTCCAACAGAGCTCTTTGAATTGATCAGCTACTCAACTGCTGGTCCATAAAGGATCTTCGCAAGGCCAAAGTCCCCAACATGAGCAACTAAATCCTCATTGAGAAGAATGTTGCTTGGCTTCAAGTCACAGTGGATTATTGGTGGTTCACAATTCTTATGTAAATAATCTAGTGCATTAGCAATATCAACTGCAATATTTAATCTCTGCATCAACCTTTGCGGTACATATACATCCATGTGTAACCACCTATCTAGGCTCCCATTAGGCATGAACTCGAACACAATAGCTTTGAAGTCGTTTTGGTTTGAGTCAGAGCTTGAACAACAAGTTACAACACTAATCAAATTGCGATGGCGGATCTTACTAAGTGCCTCACACTCGGCTAGAAAGCTTCTGGAAGAACCGGATTGCTGAAGATCAAAAACCTTTACAGCTACAGTGGTCATCATATTTTTGAGAAGCAAACGACACTTATACACCGATGCATACCTTCCTCTACCAATCAAATTGTCTACTACAAAGCCACTTGTTCCTTGAACCAATTCATCATAAGTAACTCTGGGGTAACTGTCATCCATCAACCGGAATCCTCCTATGGTTGTAGACCGAGCTTTTGATTTCTTTCTCATTATGAAGAAAATAAGCATCAAACTCAAAGCCAGAATTATGCCAGCAATTGCGGTAACTAGGAGGATAGTCAAATGATGTTTGCTCAAGCCATGCCCCTTGGATTCCGGCTGGCATGGGGGCAAATGTAACTCTGATATACCACCACAAAGCCCCGAATTACCACCAAACGAAAACCCAGATGCATTACTGAACACTCCCCGTGACGGAACTTTGCCATCTAGATGGTTGAAGGACAGGTCTAACTGGTACAATGATGCCATGTTTTCCAAGCTTTCTGGGATATGGCCAGCCAAAGTGTTGTTTGCTAGGTATAACTCTTCAAGGCCACCCATTAGCCCTAGATCTTTAGGAATAACACCTGAAAGTGTGTTCTTTGTAAGATTTAGCAAGATCAGACCTCGCATTATGCTGATAGACGAGGGAATGCTACTATTGAAGGAGTTATCGTCCAACCTAAGTTCTATCAAGCTCTGGCAATTGCTAAGTGCATTAGGTAGGGGCCCTGACAAGTTGTTGCGTGATAAGTATAGGTGTGCAAGATTTGTCAAGCCGCCTACTTCAGGTGGAAGAGGACCAACAAAGTAATTGCTCGACAAATCCAGGGTGTCCGACAGAGGTGACAGGTTAAAGATCTGTTTATGCAATGAACTTGTGAACTTATTGGTTGAAAAGTTTGCTAAAGTTATCTGTTGTAGGCTGCCAAGGCTTGTTGGAAGAGGCCCCTCAAACATGTTGTTATCCATGTACAGAATTAGTAGTTGTGTCAAGTTCCCAAGGGATGATGGCATGAACCCTGTCAGTAGGTTATCTTCCAACTGCAGGAATTGTAGTGAATTTAGCCTCCCTATGGTGTCAGGCAAGGCACCAGTAAATTGGTTATCAGATAGCTGCAATTGATTTAGCCCAACAAGATTGCCTATACCAAATGGTATCGTTCCAGAAATCTCATTGGCTCCAGCATATAGCACTTGGAGTTGTGTTGATAGGTTGGCAACTGAGTCAGGCAGCACACCGCCTAAATTGTTGAATTGGATGCTAAGATCACGGAGGCGTGTGCAATTTGTCAATAGCGTCATGAATTCCCAATCATGTGCAGTAGTTGCCATGAACTGATTTGTTCCGAGACTTAGGATGTATGGGCAGAGCATTCCAATCTCTGGAGGCAATCTTCCGATGAAGTTGTTGCAGGAGACATCTAGATGATACATCTTAGTTGAGTTGACAAAAGAAGCTGGAAGGTTTCCGATAAAGTGGTTAGCACCAAGGAGTAAATACTCAAGATTTGGGAGTTGATCACCAAAGTCTGAGGGTAGTTTACCAGTCAAATCATTTCCTTCCACTTCCAAGTTTATTAGAGAGGAAAGGTTGAAGAGAGCTGTAGGGATGGTACCTGAGAGGTGATTATCTGACAGGCCTATTGAGACAAGGCTACCGAGCCTGCCAATGTCCTCTGGGATGGCACCCTCGAAATGGTTTGTGGTGAGATCGATTTCTTGCACTGCCGAGAGATTGGTAAGGGATGACGGGATGATTCCAGTGAAGTTGTTTATTCTCAGGTGTATGACCTTGAGACTTGACAAGTCTCCAAGCCATGCAGGGATTTCTCCGGTCAAATGGTTTGAACCAATGTTGATTTGTTCAAGGCTTGTGCAATTCTTCAATTCAACGTTTACATCACCATGAAGTGAGTTATTGGACAAATCAAGATGTCGTAGGCGAGGCAAATGACCAATTGTGGATGGTATTTCACCCTGCAGATTGTTCCATCTGAGGTCTAGAATTCTCAAGAAGGAGAGGTTTCCAATGGAAGGTGCGATTGTGCCACCAAGGTACTCCGAAGAGAGGTTAAGCACGGTGACCCTGTGCTTGTGCTTAAGGCTGCAACCGACGCCTGGCCATCGGCATAAGTCAGTTGTTTTGTTCCAGGCAGCTAGGACACTGTGCTGGTTGCTTAGGCTTGCCTTGAATGCCAGCAAGGAATCCACATCAGTCCTATTGTTGAATGCTCTCACTGACGCCGATTGGAGTACATATGGCAAGAGAACCAACAGAAGAACAGGAAACATCGAAGATGCTGGGAATCAGAGAAACAATGAAAGCTTTAGGTAATTCCATATGCTACACTTAAAACCAGCGAACATATTCTGATCAATTTTATGGCTAACCTCTTCTTCTATTGTTTAATATATTTTCTACTCCATTATCTTTTATTTCTACCTTTTCCACTATTATTTTTATAAATGAGGAAATTGCACAAATGCACAACCTTTGGGGCTGAGGCAACACAAAGCCACAAAGTCCATGAGGATATTAACTGATACCCACAGGTCTAGGACTAAGTAGTAACAAAAAACACACCTTTTATCAGATTTGACTGAGAAAAATAACTGAGCATAGCTCGGCTCAATTCAAGCCGAGCCACCCCTCCAGTCATGGAACCTGCACGTCATATTTCACATTAAGTGACTAATCAGAGAACTTATGTGTTCTTTGTTGTTACAACTTATCCATAGAGTTGTGGGTATAAATTAAAATCCCTTGGACTTGTGGTTTTGTGTTGCCTCAATCCAAGGTTGTGTATTTGTGCAATTTTCCTCTCTCTGAATTTCTCTTAGAACTACCATTCAATTTCATGTGCTATTTACCCTTTCCGCTGGACCTAAAATACTTGTTTGTCTTAGTAGTCCAGCCTTGTACTTCCACGGGATCTATTTCTTTTAAAATACTTAAACATGAGTTCTAACTTCCTTTTTTTTTTGTTTGAACTACATATTGCACTTGTGCTTTCTTGTTTACTATATATGTTGGCTCAAGATTGACGGTCGATGGCAGAACATGTGTTTTTTGCAACTGTGCATACGCTACAACAGCCAAAATATTGGTATTTACGAATACAAATTGCACGTTGGGTCACCCGAACTTTGCAACTGTGCATATGCTGCAACAGCCAAAACATTGGTATTTACGAATACAAATTGCACGTTGGGTCACCCGAACATAGTTTTTTCGTACACAAAATGCGGAAGAGCAACTAGATGAGATATGACCTTGCAAAATAACTAGGTGAGATATGAATCTCTTACCTTAACTGTATGTCCTGCTGCTGGTTTCTTCGTATCCAACGTGACACATCGGTTGCTGGTTACAGATGAAACTCCCAGTCGCCGACAGTGGGAAGAGCTACTCGGTGTCGAGCGCTGCAGCCGCCGGTACACCGATTGCTGCTGTTTGTAAGTTTTTGTGGAATGAAGCAGCTGTTTATGCGCTAGGTTTTTGGTGGATACTCAACAAAGTTGAAGCAGGCTATGAGATTATAAGGGCGAAATGAAATGCGTAGTGGAGTAAAACCAACAGAGGATTTCAACAGGAAACAACTGGCACATGCATTTTCAACCTGCCTTTGCTGGCCGCGGTTTGCGCTCGCGGTTTGCATTCGTGCGCATGGTTATTACAACTCCGGCGAAAATTCGGAAGCCCGGCAACCAGAATCCATCGATTCTTTCACCACTTGCTGTACTGCACAACCTTGTCAATAACATTGGCCCTGCCGGTTAAGAAAGAAATGTGATCTTTTAGGTCTTTGTGATTAGACTTGCCACTCAACTATGAAGGCCACTTGGGTAGTGGTAACCTGCTTTGGCCCTCGACGTCATGGATAATATCATGTACTCCCTCTGTTTCTAAATATAAGTCTTTTTAGAGATTCTACTATGGAATGCATACGGAGCAAAATGAGTGAATNNNNACTCTAAAATATGTCTATATATATTCATATGTAGTTCATATTGAAATCTTTAAAAAGNNNTATATTTAGGAACGGAGTGAGTAGTTACATAGTGCATCAGTAGTAGCACCCTTTTGGCTTGTTCACCACTTTTAAGTGAAAAGAATGTGGATTAATCCAGAATCATAACTATACTAACGGGTGCCAAAATTCAAGTGGTGGCACCTTTTTGACTTGTTGACCACTTACACCCACAAAGAAGCGAGAAAACTACCAGCCGTCCAGGCGAGCCCACCGTTCTCCCATGCATGCATGCACGGCGGCGCCTGCCACCCCAGCCCCGGTAGTGAAGGAGCCTACCTCGCATGGTGCGGTCCAAGCTAATTTCTCTCTACTTTCAGCCATCGACCACCGGCATGGGTCAGCGTCTCTGGCTTAAAATTGGCTGTGCAACGACAGATTTGTTTTAGCATTGCCACAAGAACATTCAAGCTTTATCCGCAAAAAAAAAAAAAAGAAAAAAAA
>CBMN010749210.1:0-12902 GCA_000582825.1 Hordeum pubiflorum | reverse complement strand
GGAGGAGGAGGAGGAGGAGGAAGGTGAAGAATCTAAAGAGGAGGAACTGGAGTGATCACCCATGAGTTACGTTGAACGGGAAGGACAAAGCAAGCATGTCATGATCCGAGTGGGAAGGACCCCGTCACTTGGGGCCAGAAGCGTGGTCGAGCGGGCTCGGAAGAGCCAGCGGCCAAAAATCCAAGATCATGAAGCCAAGTCTCAAAATCATTTCTAACAAGCCTAGAAAGGCTGTTACCGGTGATCAAAATGACAGTACTGGTCGTCTCAAAGTAAGGATGGTAATAAACTCTTTATTTTAGAATTCTTGGATATTGAGACTATCATGTAACTTTCGTTAACGCATGGATGTTGTATCAACGAATAGCGATGACTCCGAGCAAATGGTTGTCAAGGACCGGGAGCAAGTAGATGATGCGACTTCGAAAGGTATCTCTTTCCTTCACAATCTATCCGACTAGACCATAGAAATGAAGGTGATGAGTTATCATTATTATTGTTGACAAGAACGGAAGAAGTGATTCCTGTTGTGGATGACAACGAAGTCGAAGAAAATGCGTGTATGGACGCCGATCTGCCCAGTCCTAAGCACGGCTTGACTGTGGAAATTGTCAATGATGACATTGTGCAAACAATTCTGGAAGTCCATTGGATCCCAGTACGCAGGTGACAACTGACGTTGTACCTCCTGGTCCGAGTTCTTTGGCTATCACCACGCCTCAGTCTGCTCCATTCCCAACAACTTCTTCGACTTTGTTGCCTTTATCAAGGACCCTGGAGGATGAAGTGGGTGCAGGCAAGGAGGTCATGATTCAAGATGAGCTGATGAATAGGCGCCTTAAAGAGGCATACGATTCAAGTGAACTTTTGAAGGACATCATCCAAGTAAGTGCTACTGTAAGTTCTATTTTTTGGACTTATTTACATTCAGATGCATTTCTTTGGTAGTTCGAACAGTGGTTGAGATGTTTCACTGGGGTGTCTTACAACAACTCGGACAATGGAAGACGGACGGTCACCGTGGAGTCTGGAGCATCAGGAGACACACGTCCTCGTGCGTTACTAGCATTTATTATGTCATTTACCATATGTAATGTCCTTCATCAAAACAATCGTTCAAATCCTTTGTAACATGAGTAGACAAGGGGCCGGCACACTCTATATAAGCCGCCCCATAGGTCAGATACGGGGGTTCGCAAACCTTTGTAATATTTAGACACAATAGAAAGCATAGCCCCAAGGCTCAAGACACAAGAAACTAATAGGAGAAGAAGGAAAAAGTGCCAGTCAGCCAGAGGAAACAAGTATGGTGTTCATCCTCATCGATAGTTCTTTTCCTTTGCTTCTGCATTATTTTGAGCTTAGGCTTAGATGTAGTGGCTTCTCGGGCATTATATTATATTACCTCGAACAGAGTTTTTCTACAGTCCAGTGAGAAGGTGAGAAGGGATGACACCCATTTGACATAGATCACTGTTGATCAAGTGCCAAATTAGAAGCCAAGAAATGGCAATGGGACTATAGGAGCACGACACTCTTTTGACCGGTGAGTCCACAGATTAGAAGGTGGTTTGCCACCGCGCAAAAAAAATGACTCCTTGTTGGTGTAAGATAAAGGTGTTGGTCTGAAGCGTTTTTCTGTGAGTTAGGATGGACTGCAGATTTATTCTCACGCATGTTAGAGGCTTTTCTGTAAAAATAACATAATAGACCAAGAATATCACCTTCCTTTATTAATAGGTATACGGATTAATTGCAGGTCGGAGCAAAAGGGTATGATTGAGGGAGAACAAGGCAGAAAACCTAGGGTTTAGCCAGATGACCAAAAATAGTTAGGATGGACAGAAAGAGGACATTGACGATGGATCAGTAGTGTGAATTTTGCAATCATGACTTGGTTCTTTTCATTCAACTTCAATCATGAACCCCAACTCAACTGAAATGAGTAATTCACGTGGAAATTAACAGATTGGCCGCTCTAACTTGTACACTTTTTTTATTGTGCATATATAGAGATATTTGCACATTCCATACAAGACGCCTGCAAGCCATATTTGCAGGTCGCACAACACAATTGTGTAGATATAATCAGCAGGATTTAGCCAATCGCACAATCAGCACAAACTCCCTCTCTTCCCGTTTATAGGGCTCAAATCGGAAATCTCATCAACCAAGGTGAAATGTGAATGGATGACACTAGTTTTAACTGGCCAATGAAATATTTTTCACATTTTTTATTCCCGAAGCAATAAGTATAGCATCACTTTTATTGAACTTGCATGGTGCATGTAGAAAAAGATGCATCATGACCACTAATTTGCTTTCTTTTATCTCTATGAATTAAATATGGCGTTGAACTCAAAGCACTTTAACTCAATTGAACTTAAAGTGAGCCTAATATAATGAAAATCTGAGATTTTTGAGATGAGCTCTATAAACCGGAAAGGAGGGAGTGCATCAACGTGAGATATTCCTGAAGTCCTGGTTATGAATGCTTACACGGCAAGATATATTACCACGCATGCGTCAAATCACAATCAACATGATTTTATGTACCTGGTGATCGGTCTAAGGAAAGGAAGAATTCCATTGCAAACGCCGAGCTCAATTCTCTCGAGACGCCCCACACCCACGAGCCAGATGGAGAGCTCCAGCTCAGCTCACGAACTTCACAAGGAACTCAGGCTCGACGAGCTCGCGAAAACTCGTCTTTCCAGGACAGTGTACAGACAGTAGCCTCTCTGATCCATAGGGAAGACAAAGGCTTCAATAACTATTTTAGTTTTACATAGAGCTTTTTTTCTTTTCGAAAGACTAGCAAATGATGTGTTGCAACAGGTGAAAAGAATATACACTGCCTAACCTAGTAAGCATGACTCGAGACTTCAATATGTCCATGTCCTTTATTTAATACATGTCATCTCATCTGTGTTTCTATTTATTCTTCTTCCCGTTCTCGTCGACCGTGGCCTCAGTGTTCATACAATCACAACACGTTTGAATGTTGTCAATCTTAATACGTCTCCCTTTCGGTATAGGATGATAAATCAATTTTTTTCTATGAGATTTTGACGAGGTGTGCATGCTTGGTTATAGATATTTCTTTTCGTTTCTCATCCTGGTTTTGCCGAAGTGTTCATTTTCAATTCGGATCGACCCCGGTATGAAAGAAAGACTGGCCAGCTAGTTTATTACCATGAATTTGAGGAGGGTTTATAAAAAATAGTATGACGGATCAAGAATACCTATTTCCTTTATTAATAGGTATAGATACATAGAGCTTTACTGAGTGACAGTAGGAGGAAGAGAAATGCTTGGAAGCTCTTGCTAAAGCACGGGAGTGAGCTACCAATATTTTAGGAATGTGGGAGACTTTGTACGATCTCTAAGAGAATTTGCTAGAAGCCGCCTGATACTCCAGTGGCCGGGCTTGGATAGTGGGTCCCCAGCTTTTCAGCTGCATATGCAAGAACCTTGCAATCTGTGAGAAAAGAGACTAAAGGAAGCCTGAAGAAAATAGAGTTATCTGAAGAAGGTAACTTCAGCAACGCTCCCAAGTCCAGTGGTAGCATCGTCTCCCTACCTGGGAAGGGTTGAAATCTGCATCCACAGAAGCCTTTGGACTCGCAGGGCGGATGCAAACATATCACACAAATGAAGAAAATGAAGCGCTCAGTCCTCGACGCTGCGAGAACCGATGGCTGGGCTCTCATCACTGTGAGCAGAGCAACTGTGACTTCTAAGATCACCAGACCAATCTCAAGCTACAATTGGGGTGGCTGCCCTGAGAAAGGAGAGATGCATTGCTGAAACAAGGCTCAGGAAAGTTTCATGCAAGTGAAGAAAGTAAAGCCCACACAGTCCTGAACAACAAAGTCCACAAACCAAGCCCCACGCCGAGTTACATATCCTGTTTTACACTCTGACCTAAAACGTGTCACCAGCACATAACGCTGCACGAAATATCTAGAATTAGCACACGAGGAGTTAAAATGCTGTTACATATTGTTGGGGAAGAAGCAGTCAAGCGCTGCCAACGACGTGCTTCTCATACAAGGCGACAATGTCCTTCTTGTTGGGGTTCTTCAGCTGCAGCAGCTGGGCGCCGAACCCTTGCTTGGTCAGCTCCTGCTTCAGCTTCAGCACCGTGAACTTGGTGTAGTCCTCGGTCTCCGTCTCCGTCCCCTCCAGCTGCTGGCTCCCGTTGTTGGTGTCCTCTCCGAAGAACACGGATCCGCCATCCTCCGTGTGATTGTTCTTGAACGGGCTCGTTGTGCTCTTTGATCTTTTCCTTCGCCTCCCGGTGTCGTCGTCATCGACGTCCATGTAATGGACAGACTCGGTGGCTTCGCCCCTCGTGCGCCTAGAGTACGAGGCCTTGACTTTGCTGTCAAGCGCGGTTTCATTGAGCCGGACAGAGGTGAGCTCCTGCTGGAGCATGTCCAGCTTGCCTTGGGTTGATTGCAGCTGCAGTGACAGGGCCTCGGCTCTCTTATTGGCTTCAGCGCAGGCTTCACGCTCTGTTGCCAGTAGACTCTCGAGCACTTGGACCGTGTTGGATCTTTGTTGATTGTTCTGTTCCAACATCTCCCCAATCTGTTTTTCCCTCTCATCAACCCTTTCGTCAAGCATTCTGACCTTGGATAGAGCATCCAACTCAGACTGATGGAGTCGCTCCATTTCTTCCACCATCTTACTTTTCTCTCGCTCTAGAGTTTCAACCTGTCTCTCCATTCTTTCTATCAAAGTGAGTCTCTCCATTGCTAGTCGCTGTGCTTCACCCTTGTCTCTCTGAGCAGCAGCAGCTTCTACACGAGCTAAATCAGCCAACTCTACTGCTCGTTTAGCCTCCCTTTCAGCATCCTTGCACCTCATGTCTGCCTCATCAAACTTTTTGCACTCAGATAGGAACTTCTCCTGAAGATGGTTCTTTTCTTGTTCCAGGATCCTCACTTCCTTCTCACGTGACTGAGCTTCAGTTTTAATAGACTCCAAGTTATCAGTCAATAATCTGATTTCTCCCTTCAGAGCAACCGAATCTGACTCATGATTCTTCAACTTTGCTTCAGTAACCTGGATTTGGTTATTAGACATGAGATGTTATATCACATTTCAGGGTGGAAAGGAGGGAGGGAGGGAGAGAGGGGGCGTACCTCAAGCCTCGACATCAAACTTGTCTTGTGAACTTCAGTTTTGTTGATTTTTGCATTCAATGTAGATATCAGTTCTTCCTGTTGACAGAACAAGAAACTAAAAAGTAAACGACCAGGTACCCGCACATCTAAAGCTTAAAAGGTAAAATGTTGAGTGCAAGAGAAAGGTTTACCTTCTCGTGCAGCTGGGTAGCAAGTTCCGCCCTCAATGCATCTTCCCTTTCTTGCACTTTCTTATTTGTGCGTTCCTGTGCTGAAGCTGCTCTCTCAAGAGCTGTTTTGGCCTCATTGGCAGCATATTCATATTTACGTTTCCACTCAGAAGCTTCCTCTTGAGCAGATTCAGCCTGCTCTCGTACAGCAGATAATCTGCCTTCACTAATGCTTACCCTAGATTCCAGAGAAGCAATCAGGGATTTTAACTTGCTTTCATCTGCCTTCTGCTGTGAAATGCAGTGATCGTATTTGCTCTTCCAATCAGCACATTCGCGTTTTGCTTGTTCAAGAGCAGAAGACAAGCTCTGACAGCGTTCATCCAACTTGCTAACCTTGTTTTGAAGTTCAGCTATTCGAACAGAGTAGTCCTTTGACATTTTCTGCTTATCATTGATAGTTTCCTCATAGCGCCTTAAATACTCAGCTCTGTGCCCCTCACTTGCCTCTAGTTGCTTCCTGAGCAATGATAACTTATCATCGCTTGAACTGCATTTCAGTCTCAGGGCATTCCTTTCAGCATCGATATGCTCCAATTGTTTTCTGAAAAGGTCTAGCATTGGGCCCGCCAAACTGCAGCAATTCATCGGCATATGATGAAATTTAAGTGAATACAGAAGCAAATGAAGTAAATGAGGGCCATGGTTAAGATGTTCACCAAAACAGATAATGTAGAGATAGTAACAAAGGATCGATTTGGTTCCTAAAAGTATATCATGCAGCTAAGGTTGCAAGTGGCGCATCCACTACGCCCACGCTTAATGAAGTAGATAGTACAATGTAAACTAACCCAGTAAATGCGAGCTATAACTGATTTGAGCGGTTTTGAATAGGAAACGGGCAAAAGTGTGTGCCGCTTGTATCCCTACATGCAGCCAACTTGAACCGCATAGCTTCAAAGTTATATTATCAAGTTCAAAGTAAAAATTATGATTTATCATGTCCCAAAATGAAAACATAACGAAAAATGATGAGGTGCTTACCACTGATGCAGAAATGTAACGAGCTTTGTCCATTTCTTCGGCCCATAAGAAGCCGCCTCATACTCCGTGAGGAGGCCATCGAGGAGCTGCATTATATCAAACATAATTGTGTTAGTATTATTAAATTTTAAGCTAAAATGAACACAGCATTCCAATGGTTTGCAGTATTGCATCTCAGGGAAAAGCTTAAAATAGTCTTACCCTGACTACATCATCCAACTTTGAATCAGGACGGTTACATGCTGCCCGCACTTTTGACTCCATGCTCTGTATGTTATTTGAACATTGCAAGTCGGCCTCCAGAAAAGCATTCCTTTTAAAATCCTGCATTCATAGCATTACCATTTAGCCTGCTGGCACACTTTGGTACTGATGTACTCCCTCTGATTCACAATATAAGTAGTGCATGTATTATGAAATACCACTTAGGTCATAACTTTATCAAACAAAAATAATCATATATTATGAAAATGTTCGCATTGGTAATTCTTTTTACATCAACGATCAAGCCTAAAACTCTATGAATGGCAGAAATTCTAAAACCACTTATATTATGAATCAGATGGAGTACTTTAACAGCAAGCACCCATAGATTCATGAACATTGATGAGAAAGACAAGTAATAGCAGGCATGCTCAACTGAAGTAGTAGATGAGGAGCAGCAGTCACCTCAAATCTCTTCCTTAGAGTAGTCTGAAGAAGCTTTTCAAATTTAGAACGAGCTGACCCAGCACCAAAGGCAGAGGCATTAAAAACACTAATGGCCTTGTTCATTGCACGTTCATGTGCTTCACGCAAAGCATCCTGCCAAAACCAACCTATCAGAACCTCCCAAAAAAGTGGAAGGAGAAGCATCTTGCTTATTAGCAATGCCTACCTCTTCTGCTGGTTTTTTGCAGTCAAAAGAAGAATTGTAAGTATCCACAGCAGAATCATATGCCCTACGACATTCGGCTTCCTCCACACTCTGCATAACAAAAAACTATGAGACAGCTCCTCCTCAACAGAAATCAGATATTGAAATCATGATAGAACAGTGGAGACACAGTAACAAAAGTGCAGTGAATCGGTGGGACCCCACCCCTCAAAAAAAACGAATGACTAGTTGCTCACCAGACCACTTTTGTCACCTCATATCACTACGTGTGTCATTTCTCTAAAATGTTCATTAAGTCTTAGTAACGAATAACTGTAGTTGCTCATCAGGCCATTTTTGTCACCTCATATCACTACATGCGTCATTTCTCTAAAATGTTCATAAAGTCCTTTCATCCGTTGCCTCAATATACTTTTAAGTCAGTTCTCTGAACAGTTCATATCTTTCCTTCTTACTCCACTAAGCAACTATGCAAGTTAAGTGATAAATTCACAGCACGCTATCCATAATAACATCCTAATCACTAAGGGATATTTATAACGACATAAAAAATTAGCGGATATAAAGCACACACCATTTGCTCCAAATATTACCTGCTGCAAATGAGCTCTACAACAGTTTAAACTCTTTAAATGCTTATGGATTGGAATGGACTAAAAAGGTACTCCCTCCGTCCCGGTTTATTAGGCCTAAGAGCAACATAAGCATGTCCCTCTTTATAATGCCTTGTTTTGGAAATCTACATGCATGGAGCCATTCCATTGGCCATAGCGAGAGCCATTATTGCTAGTTCCATAGCTGAATAATAAATACACTGCATGCATGTTTTTTCATTGGTTGCATGCGAGAATTGACATATGAGAGAGTGCATTGGAAGTGGGTGGAAGAATTAATGCGAGCAAATTAGTATGTGCCTTGGTCTAAGAAAATTGGTCTCGGGGCCTAATAAACCCGGACGGAGGAAGTAGAAAGCAATTTAAATGAATATACTGGAGAACAAGTATGTTTTTCAATAGCATTGTCGTAATTAAATTGCAAGCAATGCCAACAGTTGGTTGTGCGATTTATACATAAGACATAAAATCATAATGCCGTCATCAATTTGGGCATACCTGCCATGATGAAGATATTGTCGGGACTGCACCAGTATTAATCGCATCAAGAAATGATTGTGTCAATCCAGCAAGGATGGGGCCTGTCATGGTGCTAGCTCCAAGTTGTTTAGGTCTTGTTCGATCAAACACAAATTTTGTGAAAGCATCCAGGCCAGATGTAAACTCTGGACGAAATGTATTCATCTGCAAGCAAACAAGAGACAAACTAAGCAAACAAAAAAATAGATAGTACAGAAATGAAAGCATTCGTCAAGAACAAAAACTGGTTTTTTGGCATCCAGCTGTCGGTACAAATTTCAGGTAACTTTGTTGCCCTGTACTTCTAACTTAGCCTGGATTAGCTTAGATTTAGCTATAGCTTCAGTTTTCATTTGTGAAGTTGTAAGAAAAAATATATAAATATGTGAAGTAGAATGCAACTTTCTTCAGAAAATAAAGAGCATTTATCAAGAGCAAACAGTTAAGCAAATAAGACCATAACAAATATGTACTAAAATTATAATGTGCAGAACTCTATAAGGGAACACGCCAAACATTCATTTACACTATATCTTGCTAAACCAAGTACATACAATCTTCAGAGAATTTTCCTGCAACAACTTTTACTCTTAAGCAAAAAAGCATTCATTGTCTAACAATGAACTGCATGGATAACTCTCCTAGTCTTAGGCATTATAGATAAGCTAATAAGAAAAGCTACGCAAAAATAAGATTCTACCCGAATGGTAATGATACATGGTCTGCTTCTTGCGGACATCGCCATAAAATGGTACTATGGTAGGTTATCTATTGCAGTTAACAGGAATAATACTTACAGGAAGTTGGTCAAGGCGCTGGAGATCTTTCTCATTGTTCACAGGTCGCACAAGTGTAAAGCATTCCCTGTCTGGAAAAAGAGCGCGGATTGACTCCCGTATCTTCCAGATATGTTGAGAAAAAGATGCATCAGTATCTTTAAGATATGTTACAAAAAGATAAATCACAACAGTATGTATGCAAAATTTACTTAAGCAGAAATGCGAAGGAAGTCCTGCCACCATACCGCATTCTTAGAAGATACATCTCTTCCGCCACTTTGAACAGGCCTTAGAGCTAGTTCAAGGTAATCTCTTGGTGTAATTTTTCTGTTGTCTTCAGACAGATCCAAGTAGAAGTCCTGTTGGTACCAAACCAACAAGCCAGTGATTTTCAAAGATATACCAAAGGAAATGCAGGTATGGTTAAACACCGGAGATGTTTGATAGAACATGTGTGTACAGTTACAAAACCATGATGTGAAGTGTAAATACACTTTATTAGGAGAAAATAAAGACAATATCTTACCCTCAACAACCAAACAAAGACAGGTGAGAAGTGCCCAAGTTCAGAGGCACTGGACCTTCCACCTGAGGCCCTAACCCGTATGTGCTTTGTCATTTCTGTGACTAGTGAAAGACGGTCAATTGAGGCTTCATCTATCCCTCCCATCTGGAAGAAGCAACAAGGTTTCAAGAAAATAGATTAGAATACGAAAGCGGGGGAACACAGGCAAGCTTACTGATCAGCATCCTCACATATGACCAGAGACTACACAAGCTTCTGCAATATTACTGTAGGATGCCCTCCGAAAAAATAGATAGCAGAAACCTTAGTCATTCGCTCAGAAATATACCTGGTTGTATATGAACATGCTTGATAACAGAACAGCCAACGAAAATATTTGGATACTGTAGGTGCCCTGTCAAAAAAGGAAAGAGTAATAAGACAATAGAATAGAAAGCAGATAGAAAATTATATACTAATGCACATAAGCAACCATAAAAAAATCACCAGAAGCAAAAAAAAGACAACAAACATTGCTCAAGATTACAATTAGAAAACATGAAATTGCATAAACGGAATACAGAAAAGCTATTTAGTTAGCAACCTATCTTTTGAACAAATAGCCAACTAGCAGAGAGAAGGTTGATGTCCTAACACAGAGTTGTGAACATCTCACTAGGAATAGTTGGAGAGAAAAAACACTCCAGAATAAGGTACTGAATCTAAATGTGGTAAGAATGTCAACAGAAATGAGCATCACACTTTAAAAATATAGCTTTTGTATATACTGATGGGGAAAAAACTACTAACTGCACATCGCCTGCTGAGTTAAAAAAAACACCACACGAAATTTGCAGAGACTGTATTTGTATGGACAAAAATAGAATTAACAAAATTGACATGAGCAATCTGTATGTCCCAACAAGTCATAGTCATAACCGTGGCATGAAGGAAACCCCATAAATATTGGAAGTAGAAAATCTTTAGACCATCTCAACATCAAAATTCACCTAGCCACTCAAATAAATGTGATCCCGCATAAATAAAGACATTCTCCAGGATCATTTGGCAGACCATGACATTGTCATTAACCAAAAAAGGGTCAGTTTCAAAGCAAAGTTACACGACATACCGTTTGGTCATAAGCATCAATGCCTTCAGTGTCCAACAATACAAGATTGTATTCAGTTCCATCAAGACCAGTCCTCTTCAAAGGTGCACTCCACATCCAAAGTCCCTTGGTGCAAGGTTTGTGTGTCGATGCAACTTGAAAACCACTGCTTCGCCCAAGAAGCTGCATACGTAGATAATCATTATCGTCTGATGATGAAATGGACAACGAGGTTGAAAAGCATGCAGCAAAGGAATATTATTTAGCAAAACAAACACAAAGGTTCAAGTACATTCATCCATCCATCCAAGAAAAAACGTTCTGGCACAATCTGATGGATTAATAGGATATAAGGATTTGAATGTTCATCTGATGGAGCTGATAGAACTTAACTGGATATGTTTTTATTCGGTACATACTACACATCACGCTATGAGATGTCAGCCTCTATTCATGTGTTAGCAGTTTCTTTTTCCTAAGTACAAAATACTTTTAATCCAAAACACTGTGCATTCAATTACCCAGCAATGTATTGTCTCTTAACGATGTGTTTCAACGCTCTTGTTCTATCTTTCACACTTTCCTTTATGCCTTATTATAATCAAGCATGTCATACATGTACTCTGCAACAGAAGTAAATAAAACTTAAATATGTCCTGGATCCTGGTATCTTACCACCAAAATCGTGTCGTTATGGCCAGAGGCACCTAACAGCAGTACCAATGATTTTGTCAAGATGACGTTAATCACTGTATTTCCATCTCAAGTGATTGTTTGAATTAACTTTTGCTGTTTTCTCGTACATTTTCCTTTATGACTATAATCAAGCATGTACATGTACTCTACAACAGAAGTACATAAAACTTAAATATATCCTGGTAACTTACCACCCAAAATCATGTCGTTATGGCCAGAGGCACCTAACAGCAGTACCAACGATTTTGTCAGGATGATGTCAATCACTGTATTTCCATCTCAAATGATTGTTTGAATTAACTTGTGCAGTTTTCTCGTCTTGTTAGTATCAACCGTGTGTTTCTACCAACTTCATAGTTCCACTATTCCAAGAGATATCTGGGGTTTTAACGCCAGACGGGTCACAAATTTTGTACGTGTTAAGCGAAGCCAAAGCAACCAAGAGTGGGGACTACAGCATAATAAATAATTTGAAGCTACTTTATCACTGAAATCCTCCCAAATGATGCTTATCATCATTAAAAGTTGTATCCACCCCCAACCAGTTGCTAAATCTGCTCTCTGAGTTCCAGCTCCCAAACTGACCAGTTGCTAAATCTGCACTCTTGAGTTCCAACTCGCAAATCCTCCAGTCCAACAAAGTGAGCTCACGGTAGAACCAACGAAATCACGAGTGTGTGCTCCAATTCAACCAGCAACTAAACCCTATAACCAAAAACCACCTAAAATGCGACTCCAGTTGCTAAATTCTCCTTTGTATCTTCCAAGAATTCTCATGATAGAGGCACCTAACAACCGTACCAATGGTTTAGGAAAGATGAAACCACTGTATCTCAATCTCATTCTCAACTGTGTTTGTTCTACCAATTTTGTAGTTCAAGTATTCCAGGAGTTGGAACTAGTTTATTACTGAAGTCGTCACAAATAAAATGTATCATCTAATAACATACTGACGCAACAAATATCCTTCATCATTAAACGTTTTATTATCCACCCCGGACCAGCTGTGAAATCTGCACTCTGAGTTCCAACTCCCAAATCGTCCACTCCAGAAGAGTGAGTTGAGTTCACGGTAAAACCCCGCTCCTATTCCAACAAATAACTAAACCCTAGAACCCCAAATCCACCCTAAACCGCGACTGGGGTCGCCAAATCACCCCTTCCACCTCCCAAACATCCTCGCGCCAGAGCGAAACGCGCCGATCTACCGAGCCGCGGAAACCCTAGGCACGCATTCGCCAATCCAGACGGCCCCACGAAGGGCACCAGAGAGAGGGAAAGGGGGGTACCTGGTTGAGGACGAAGCTCTTGCCCTGGCGCGCGCGGCCGCAGACGGAGACGACGCCGACGGGGCCCTTGACGAGCTGCAGCGCGGCGACCGCCTCCGGGTCCATGACGAACTTGCCCTTGTCGTCGCAGTAGACGAGCCGCAGCGGGCGGCCCAGGCCCCCC
>CBMN010749209.1:0-11535 GCA_000582825.1 Hordeum pubiflorum | reverse complement strand
AGAAACTAACTCTAACTCTAACCTTGGTTAGAGTATCCAAACAGGGCCATGGTTTGGTTTGGGAGATCAGGTTGGCTCGGCTGGTTGGTTGAGGTGGCAGATCTTGGAAGTGACACGTGAGATGCTGCCGCTGCTGCTGTTCGTTGTAGTTATATTCTTTTCCTTTTTCTTATCGTCAGTCTTATCCATTTTGCCGATGAACTAAGGACGGGGCCCACTGAACAGGAGGAGCAGTTGGATCCTGGTTATCCTTTGGTTTCCTTTCGTTTCCATTCATTGGCCGCATGGCAAATGCCATATGCATATTGCTGCAAAATCCTCCTGAAGATCGAACAAGATCACCAGTACTTCTGTGCATGGATGACGCGCGGTAATTATTGTACCATGTCAGAAAACATGACACTCGCAGACTCGCAGTAAATATTCAGCAGTCGTGGCAGTGGCATCACGCACAACTCAGAGTGGCCTGTGGCCACACGAGCACCAGCGTCACACGAATAAAGCTGGACAGCAAAAATAGGCCGAAAATGGAGAGAAAATAGGCCGTCACATTTCATTTCCCAGGAAAAACTGGAATTTTTCTCTCTTAAAAAAGATTTTTTCCCCTGTCGTTTTGGGTTCCTGCTCGCGGCTCGCCGCTTCTCCACCTCCCGTCCTCCCCTCCTCCCGGCCACCCCTCCCCTCCCCTCCTCATCGAAACAAACAAGCTCAGGCCGTTCATCTCCTCCGCCGCCGCTCGCCGGAAAGGAAGGGGACCGCCATTCCTTCACCGCTCCGCCCGCCTCCGGTTGACCAACATGCGGCCTTTCCCGCCGCTCGCCGTGATCCACCGCGCCACCTAGTGCCGCAGCAGCCGCCCGCCTCGTCACGATGGCGTCCGACCAGCACCCCCTCGACTCCTTCCTCGCCGCCGCCCGCGGCGCCCTCGCCCACCTCCATCTCCCCGGATCCGATTCCAAGCAGCAGCAGCAGCAGCAGCAGCAGGAGCAGCGCCAGCCTGACTGCCTCCTCCACCTCCACGTCGTCCTCACCAACTTCCTCCACAAGCCCCTCCGGTCATTCTCGAGATGCTTCGGCAACGACCACAGGCCCAAGAGAGGCCGGAGCAAACCGGCGCCGCCGCGGCCGCTCCTCGACGCCGGGAAAAGGCAGCCGCAGCCGCAGCCGCAGCCGCAGCAGCAGCTGGAGCTCCTGCTCTGCATTGCGTTCGACGCCCTGGCGCACAACCTGCAGGTGCTGGAGGGCGCGTGCAAGCAGAAGGGCGAGGAGCTCGGCAGCGCCGCCCTGCAAATCGACCAGTTTCAGGTCGCCAGGAAGGTCATCGTTGGTAAGAAGGCTGATTTCGACGGGTTCCTCTCCAACCTGGGGTTCGCCAGGGTGGGGGCGCCGCCGGCGAGCTTCGCCGATGACTCCCGGGCCTCGGCGCCACCGGCTGCTGGCCAGGACAGTGTAACCGGGGAGAGAGAAGGGGTTGACGGTGGTGGTGATGCTGCACAGCCACCACAGAAGTTTGCCGGCCGGTTGCTCAATATCCCATTGTCGAATGTGGAGCGGCTGCGGTCAACTCTGTCCACGGTTTCACTGACGGAGCTGATTGAATTGGTTCCACAGCTGGTTGGCAGATTGTCGACTTCAGTGGATAGCCATCCAGACAAGAAGAAGCTTTTCTCCGTGCAAGACTTCTTCCGGTATGCAGAAATCGAAGGTATAGCAACACCATTTTCCAACGCGAGGAATTCCTCGCATTATACTTTGCTTATTTGGTGTATTTTGCAATTGTCAGAAACTTATCATGTTTCTTGTCAAATAAAGAAATATGTTATCTACATGGTGCCAAATGGAACAACTGTAGGATAACTGCATAGTTGTCTTATTCACATAGATGACCTTCTAATATGCAGATTGAGGATCTGTGCTAATAGTGTAGTGAGCTTTACTTGCGCATTACGTAGAAAAAATTATTTTAGTCATGTGAGCTTTACTTGCGCCCTCGTTGAACACTGACGAAAAATGTTTTACAAGTTTAATGAGCGCTACTTGGACTATGCACTATAATTCTTCAGAGCAAGACTTCTCCAGGGTAATCTAATGGTTGAGAGGGTATTGTATCATCTATGTCAATACATCTAGAGCTCCAGAGATTGGCTTGATGCTGTCACATATTGCTGAAATCTTTTAGAAAAAATAATGCTTCTGAAATCTTACTAGTGAAAACGTTCATTTGTTATTCTATTCTAAATGAATAGTGGTAGCTATTGCCATGTTACACCTAAGTTGTATTGTGTACCTGTTGTTGCTGCAGGGAAGCGATTCTTTGAGGAATTGGATAGAGATGGTGATGGCCAGGTCACCCTAGAAGATCTTGAAGTTGCAATGAGAAAGAGGCGATTGCCGCGGAGGTACGCTCGGGATTTGTTACGGCGTACCAGAAGTAACATGTTTTCAAAGTCGATTGGGTGGAAACAATTTCTATCCTTGATGGAGCAGAAGGAGGCAACAATACTCCGGGCGTACACCACATTGTGTTTGAGCAAGTCTGGGACGCTTCACAAGAATCAAATAGTTGAATCGTTAAAAGGTGCAGGCCTCCCGGCCAATGAAGATAATGCTGCTGCCATGCTGCGCTATCTAAATGCAGATTCGGAAGGATCAATCTCATACGGCCATTTTCGAAGTTTCATGCTTCTACTTCCTTCAGAGCGCCTTGAAGATGATCCTCGGTATGTCTAGCGTGATACTACATCTGAGTTGACTTGAGTGAACAAGCAACTAGGCATGACAATAGTCACCCCTTCTTGACTATCTTCTAGCAGCGTTCGTACTCAGACTGCCATTGACTTGTTTCTTCACTTACAAATGCATTCAGGAACATTTGGTTTGAAGCTGCTACATTGGTTGCTGTTCCCCCACCTGTAGAAATATCCACCGGAAATGTTTTGAAGTCGGCTTTAGCTGGAGGTCTTGCTAGTGCCCTTTCTACCTCTATGTTGCATCCTATTGATACAATGAAGGTACAGCAACATGCTTCCATTCACCTTTCACTTAAAACAAGTTTGGTCTTCAAACCATTCATTCAGCAATGTCTTCACTTGGCATTTTTAGAAATGGATATCTTATGACCAGAGTGACTGAAGCCAAATAGATTAACACCAGATACTGTTAAACAACATATGCACCTTGTAGGCTCCATGTCAGAGAATTAGCCATACAGCCTTAAAGTTAAATCTTAGGACTCTTGACCATATGTGCAACTAAGAAGTTAAAGGCAGCACATCTAGCACAGTTATGTCTATCACGAGCTATCACTGCATAGTATGACAACTCATTATCTTCTATAAGCTTACTCAGCATATCCCGTGTTAGCCTAGGCTGGCTGAAGTTTAATGATCTCATTGAGAGGATTTGCAGTTCCATGGAGGTTTCTAATTCAAGTGTCTTCTCATATTATCAGACACGTGTCCAAGCATCCACGCTCTCATTTCCAGAGCTCATTTCAAAGCTTCCACAAATTGGGATTCAAGGACTGTATCGAGGTTCTATCCCTGCAATTCTCGGACAATTTTCAAGGTCAGCTCTTTTCTAAAATTTTGCAAGCTTTCTTGTGGGGGCTGCATATTCATACCATGCCATTTGCAGCCATGGTTTGAGGACAGGAATCTTTGAAGCAAGTAAGCTCATATTAGTAAGAGTGGCTCCAACACTTCCAGAGATTCAGGTACGCTATTTACTGTTCATGGCGCATATTTACCTTTTCTATTATTGACAATACAAAGTGTTGAAGTGTTGTATGATCGACTCACTGTCTCATTGGCATTGAATCTGTACCCGCCTTGTCAGTGTAACAACAGAAAGTTTGGAAAGTTTGCAGCTGTAGCATTAATTCTTTGGATTTTATCTTACCTCCCGTGCTAATTAGAAACCTGACTTGCCTCAAGTAATCAAGTACATAACCACATTTTTTTTCGAGAGTACGCCAATGGTGTACCTAATTTTTATAGAAGAGAGCAACAAACTTACAAGATAGGATCCTCAGATGCGAACGTCGAGGAACCACATTTGGTGATAGCATTCTGATATGGTTAACAGGAAATTATTCTGCTTGGCTTACACCTGAACTAGGATACTGGCGAAAAGAAAGAGTACTTGAATAATTGTTTTGCCTTACATCTGCTCCTCTCGCAGGTGCAATCTTTGGCTTCCTTCTGCAGCACAATCCTTGGAACCGCGGTCCGTATTCCTTGTGAGGTTCTTAAGCAACGGTTGCAGGCTGGAATCTTCGACAATGTCGGGGAGGCCATTGTTGGTACCATGCAAAAAGATGGCCTAAAGGGCTTCTTCCGTGGCACTGGGGCCACTCTTTGTCGTGAGGTTCCTTTCTATGTTGCCGGAATGTGCCTTTACGGTGAAGCTAAAAAGGTAAACTGAATGAACGTTCTATTTTTTTTCATCGTACTGTCAAATTTAGTCATATATGTTAGTTGTCCACAGTCGAAATGTAATTTACATCAAGCCCAGTAACTTTTGTTTTTATTGGTCTAAAATTTAGCAATATCTGTTTCATTTGCAGTCTCGTGTTAGTTTTCCAAAATAAAATGTATCTAACTAACCAATCATCATTCCCATGGTTTTGTAGGCGGCACAGCATGTCTTGAGCAGAGAGTTGGAACCATGGGAAACTATAGCCGTTGGAGCATTGTCTGGAGGGCTTGCAGCAGTTGTCACCACTCCCTTCGACGTGATGAAGACCCGGATGATGACCGCCCCTCCAGGCACGCCGGTCTCCATGCAGTTGATAGTCTTCTCCATCCTCCGAAACGAGGGGCCCCTCGGGCTCTTCAAGGGTGCGATCCCACGCTTCTTCTGGATCGCTCCTCTCGGAGCAATGAACTTCGCAGGCTACGAGCTCGCCAAGAAGGCCATGATCGAAGCTGAGAGTGAGACTGCCGACTCGTTACAAGAGAAGAAGAACACGGCGGGTTCGAGAGGATGACAGATACACTCTATGATGTAAAGAGAGAACTGGAGACATGCAACAGAAGTTTTTGTGCCCTTGTTGCAAAGGAACAGGACAGATATTCCACACGGCCTTCTTACCAAATGATGTTTAGGCTGCATCCCTTTCCCCTCTCGTGGAAAACTTTTTTACTTTTCCATCTCCATAGGCCTTTACCACACTCTGTATGTATAGCCCTCTAGACGGCAGGAACTACAGGAGTTGGCATGCAGCTCTTTCTTCCTGCAGAGCTTACTTTCATGTTTCATCTGTTACGCAATCCAGATCCTTTCTGCCATGTTTTTTTTCTTGTGTTTCCCTTCCTTTTTCCTTTTCTTTTCCTGGTCATGATTAATTAGCTGTGATTTGCTGCTTGTTTGAGGATTAAGATGAAGTGAAGAGAATAAAAAACCACAAAAAATAACAGAGCCAGCTCTGTTCTGAGAAGCATGTGCATACTATCCGAGAGAGCATCATAAAAGAGAAGACAGCAAATATCAGATAAGAGCATAGGCCATGAGCAGAAACCAATGTTCACTTTTACTAATTTGCCTTGCCTAAGTTCAAGTGGGCCTGACGGCATAGTACCATCACATAGTTAGATACTAAACGCACATAGAACGGTAGGAGGTTATGCTTAACTAACAGTGATACCAGTTGTAGCTGCCTACCAGTACTTGGTACTGAGATATCAGTTGTAGCAGTACTTGGTACTGAGATATCAGTTGTAGCTGCAAATGGACTAGTTGTAGTTGTAGAAATTTTGAGCCCCTCCAACGCCATGATGAGGATGATGCCCGCGATTGTTGTTGTTGTAGTCTCTAGCATAGTCTCTCGCATAGTAATGCCGGTCATAGTCTCTACCATAGTAATCATCATCATCCTCCTCGTCCTCCTCATCGTAGTCATCGTCATCGTCGTCCTCCTCCAGGCCGTCATGGATAATATTATCTTCATCCCACAGCGGGCAGGAGCAGGTCGCTTTCTTGTCCTTCCATTCTTTCCCACAGGTGTAGCAGAATTCATAGCCACATCTGGCAGAATTGATCAAGAACAAGATGCACGAAAAGGTCAAACAGGAAACAAATCTAAGGCTGTGAGCATTAGGGCATGAAAAACACATCGACAGGGAATTGATTGGCATGAAAAATCATAAGAATAGACCATTCATAGTAACATCAGTAAAGATAGATATGAAAACGGCACAATCAGAAGTAGATACTTACACACAAGTCATATGGTAGCAGCCCTCTGAGAGTTCAATCATGTGCTTGCATTTGACACATTGGCGCCACAGCTGCTGCCGTGCAAGGTTCTGTAACTTTGCATCATCTGGACGAGCTTGGGGGTACCTTCTCTTGTAGTCGTAACAAGTCATCCTATCATGCCATGGCACCTTACAGCTGATGCAGAATGAGCCTCTGCATTTGACACACTTTCTCAACGTGGCAGCATCAGCGATGGTGTGCTTTGAGGAAGATCCTTGCAACGGGTGCTGCATTTCACTCAAGGACATCAAGGCTGAACACTTGGGATACGGGCAATAAATCTTTTGAGTAGCAGGGATCTGTCCTTCCCTGATGCGTTGAACCATGATATCTAACAGTCGAGGCGATAGGAATATTTTTGAACCCTCTACGGTTAGCTTTGTAGTGCAACCATCTTGTGGACAGGCTGGGAGAGTTCCATGGAGTAGCTTAACTTTCACATGCTCCTTCATGCAGCAGAAACAAAAGCGATGTGCGCAGCCTTCGACCACATGAATTTTAGAAACATCGGTGTCTTCCAGGCAGATGGCGCAGGTCTCTCTTTTCTCCTTGCTAGCATTAACAGCAACAGCTTTGGTAATCTGAGAGAGTATTGAATCTCTTGCTAATTTCATCACGTAATCAAGTTTGCCGCGTTCCACAAGTGAAATTTCACATTGTTTGAATTTCTTTGCTACTGACAGAACCTGATCTATCATTTCTGCAAGCTTCGCCTGTTTCGGGCGCCAAATTCCACGCATCTACAATCCCAAAAATTAGGAAATAAACTTAAGAGTACAGGACATCACAATAAGAGCACTGGTAAAGAATTCAATCATGTGACCACTGAACTTGCATGCGCACTAATTATCTATGCATGTAAGCAAAACGTGAAATTTTCTTCTTTACTCAATTTTCGCTTCGGCAAGGGGAAATACTTCTACTGAACTCGAAACCAAGACCTGCACCGAACTGGATGTGTAGTTGTTATTCAGTTTTTAAGGTTATCATTCTGCCAGACAAATAGGAAAAAAAAGTTCCCTTGCTATAAACGTCTCATTTTAGTCTTAATCTTTGACCTACACCGTTTGTGAGTACTGAATATTGCTGCCATACTAGCAATTGACAGCTTACTAAATTGGTCAAGCACATAGCACAATTCATGTCTAAATATAATGTCTAAAAACTAACTAAGCTGCTCTGAACCCAACTACACTCACATTGGGAACCTTTGAATTAAAGAGTTGAAGAACATTTCTGCATCGAACATGAACCCAGGACCAGAAAAATATTTTCAGCTGAAACCGATAACATTAAATGAATAACTAATGCAGAAAATCCTATTCTGCTTTTCAAACAGCATAATCAGAAAGCAGAGCAGATAGAGAAACACAAAACCTGTACAGCAAATATTAGGAGTATCCAAACAGCACAGAGCTGTAAGTTCGTGTTTAAGCACATTGAGCTTAAGACACTGATCTCATTTCAGCGAAGAGATTCATTAGCTGCGTATCCCTGCTGTAAAAGCACTACATATCCGAGTAAATTGGAAGTGGGCGATGACCCCTATTCAAACCAATTAGCTAAAGATGGGTTTATCTAGTTATGTAACTCTAGACTTTTCTTCTGTGATATATATTACAATGAGATCAATTCTACGATGTGACAAGAAGATTTTATATTAACCTGCATAGGCACATCCGAGGACTTCGAGTAACCACTAACTAAGCAGTAGTAAAACAGATGATAAATGCAGAGTGACTTAGAGGTTGCATCATGGCATACATGGTTGTGGAGTGCCTTGTAATCGTTGACAATCCTGATGCTGTGGATCCCTAACCCGAGCGCCGCCTGGAGGCCTTCGGTGAGCGCCATTGCCTCGAGCATCATGCGCCCGCCCACAAACCCTTCCACCGGCTTCTGTATACTGAGCACCACCTTTCCCTGGGAATCGCACAGCGCCACGGCGAGGACCGCGACGCGGGGGTCCCAGTCCCGCGACCCCACCACCTCCTTGCTCGCCATGCCCTTGAACATGACGCGGAAGAGGGGCTTGGTCGAGTCCAGGGGGCGCTCGATGTTGTCTCCGTCGTGGGCCCACTGGTCCTCCGGGACGGCGGCGAGCTCGCGCGCGAAAATGGCGTCGTGCGCGGCGACGCAGACGGAGGCGGCGGCCCGGGCGTGGTAGGCGCGGCAGGCCTCGGCGTAGCGGTGGTCCTCCTCGGCGCGCGCGAGGTCGGCGGCGTGGACCGCCAGGGCGTATGAGGCGTCCGAGGGCGCCGGAGGCGCAGGCGCGGGCGCGGGCTGGGACCGGGACGAGGAGGAGGAGGCGGCGGCCGCGGCGATGGGGGCTTTGCCTTTGGAAGAGGAGGGATTACTGGAGAGGGCATCGAGGCGGAGAGATGCCTGGATGGCCTCGGCGAGCTGGAGCTGGTACGCGAGGTCGAGGTCGGAGACGGATACGGCGGCGGAGGAGGCGAGGGCGGTCTGCTCGCGGAGCGCGAAGAGGTCGTCACGGCCGGCCATGATCGGCAGGCACCCGGTCGGCGGCGGTGCGACACAGACAAGAGGAAGGGGGGTCTTGGAGTTCGGAAACAGAACGGGAGTATTTTACGCCGATATTTTCGCTGTCTTCCGCCGGAAGGCAACTGCTCTCCCCCCTGACGTGTGGAGCATTGAATTTTGAATGAGACCAAGATATATACAAATGATTTTTTGTCAACAAAAAGAAACCAGTTCAATACCAAATCAGTATCATCAAATCTATCATGAAACATATTTTTATATTATTTTTATTACATATTGTCAAACACAGCAAAGTTTTACTTCTGAATACAACTTTTTTTTAGCGGGGGAGCATGATATACCTATTGGTTGATCCAACGGTTTAAATAGTCTGGAAGACAATGTTACAGACAAAGGGTGCACGCACCATGGTACGTGAACCTTAACCCCAACCAGTGCGCCCCTGATCGGGGGTTTCCAAACCAACTCATGATTCAGGTCCTTTGTCGCCAACGACATATAAAAAGATAACGGAGAAGCTGGTCTATCTGCACTATCACAATTCTCGCACGATAACTTTCCCCCCTATATTTCCTCACCCCATTCGATGAGGGGCAACGCTAGGCGCCGGCGCGCCGCGGCCCAAATTTGGGCCGGTCGTGCCCTAGCCGTCGGATCGCCCCTTTCAAAGCCGTTGGATGTAGCCAGGAAACGGTATCCTTCCACCTCGCTAGGTCAACGCTCCGTGCATCCCCGCTTTCTCTCCCCTGCTCATGGCCGCCGACCCCAGCGCGACGACTGCCTTGCCTCGCCTCCTCGTCCTCCCGTTGCAGCACCGTCACGTGCGCCGCCGAACCGTCGGCTTGCCGCCTCTCGCGGCGCGGTCGTCGGGATTGCAATGCAGCTACATGCCAGATTCAGCTTTTGTCGTTTGAAGCTCTTCGTCGGTTGTTCCAGTATGTGGTTGCAGCAAACCCTGTCGTCGGCGCCTCTGCTTGCCGCCAATGTCGGCTTCCACTACCATGTGCAGCAAAAAAGAATTCGGGAACAAAAATGGGGTTTCACTGGTGGTAGCAAAAAACTAAACTGTTGCAGCAAAAAACATCATGGTTCCAGCAAAAAAGCATTGTCGCCGACGATTGAAAACGAAATAATCTTGCTGGATCCAGCAATTTTTTTGCCGGATGTAGCAAAACAAAACGCCGGTGCCAGCAAAAGGACTCGACGGTCGTCCGGTTCCAGCACCGGTCATGTGTGGATGCATCTTTTGGCCGTATGTAGCTCCCCCGGATGCCGGTTGCAGCTCCTCCGGATACCGGTTGCAGCTCCCCGCCATCCATGCTTGCAGCTCACGTTTCGGTCGCAACTCCCATGGACGCCGGTCGCAGCTTCCATGGACACCAGTTGCATCTCCCATGCAAGCCGGTTGAAGCTCTTGCCGTCCACGATTGCAGCTCGCCGTTTCAGTCGCAGCTCCCATGGACGCCGGTTGCAGCTCCCATGGAATCCAGTTGCAGCTTCTGCCGTCCACGGTTGCAACTTTTCATTCCGGGCGTCGAGGGAGAAGGGGATGTAGCTCCGCATCCATGGCCGCAGCTCCCGCTCGCATCAGCTCTGGCATCTTCAAACTGCAGTCACCGGCGCTAGTATTTTGGGGACTCAGAGAGAGAGAGAGAGAGAGAGAGGACGACGGAGGGGATGCACTGGATTTTGGGGGTGGGGATAAGGTTTGTGTGGCCAGCGGTGACCAAGCGGTCACGTGGGTTAGTGGGTGGGGGCGGGGGGAGTTGCATTATAATTGCACGATGGCGTTTAATCCCACGCACGCGGCACATCCGGCGTAACGGTTCGGTCGGCGGGCCGGCACCAAACGTTTACCTTCGATCAGGGGGAGCGGTGCAGACAACGAGGGTATTTTGCGTTGATATTTTCAATGTCTTCTACTGGAAGACACATGCCGTCTCCCCTTTAGGTCCCTAGCGTGGGAAAATATCCCGTGTTCCCATTCATTAGGTGACATGGTGCTGCTGGATTATATGGTGCGTTGGGTCTATAAGGAATGGATTTGATCAGTTCCTCGGCTCTTCACGCATGCCTATACCTGGCCAAAACTCGGGTTGGACCGGGCCTACAAAACTCAGGCCCAGGACCGACCCAACCGTCGGGCCTAGTTAGCCCGGCCCGAGCTCGAAGAAGCCCGGTCCGGCCTGGCCCGACATAGGCGTAAAAACTGATTTCTGCAGGCCCGAGTCTGGTCCGGCCCGACCTTCGGGCTTGATTCTCAAGCCCGAGCCCGGCCCGCGGGGGAATTTTGGGTCGGGTCGGGCTGGCCGGGCCGGCTTTCCCATGACCAGGTCTACGCATACCCTTGTAACACTTGCATCTTGCCCCTTAGAAGAAGCATATGTATTTTTTGTTCCTCACATCAGCATGAATGATGGATTTTCCTAAACACCAGCATGGACAGTACAGTCTGACCACCTACATGTTGATTGGCTAGGTGCTTACAACTAAATGTTGAAGTCTCAAAATGCATCAAATACTCTATATACAAGAGAAATATTGTTGTAAGTAATGCTTGTAAAAAATCTCCAGTTCAAGATCATTGGACGTCTGCACAACCATTCCTTTTGTGGCATCATTTTCCTTGCAAGAATGATAAGTCAACTAGTCAAGTAGTCTGTCCGTTTCTAAATATAAGTCTTGAAAGGATCGATATGGTTGACTAGAGGGGGGGGGGGGGAATAGGCAACTACCACTTTTTAACTTTTCTTTAACAAGTTAGGCTTA
>CBMN010749206.1:0-14866 GCA_000582825.1 Hordeum pubiflorum | reverse complement strand
CACCGCAAGGTGGCCCGAACCTAGGCAAATCTCTGTGTCCATCTTATTCCTCGCTAAAACTTACTCGACGCAGCTAGGCCGTAGGGCGACGAGTTGGGACTCCGAGCCGATTGAGATCTTCGCACATGCCCCGGTGTTTGAACCTTGTTGGGTTTTGCGGAGCCCCGATTCCGACATGTGTCTCTTGGGTTACTCCCCGAGGGTTCTAACATACTGACTGTAGGCTAGAATTTATTTTCCTTGCTTCGTCTCTTGAGATAATGTCTTCTCTTAATTTAACTCTTGGTATTCCAGTTCTTTGGAATGCGAATGTTTGAGGCTTTTGGCACTAGTCCAGAGTCTCTGGTGATTTGTCGTCCTTCGAGGGTGTTCGGGTGCTACCACCCTTATGAGCAAACTTGTGGGGATTTCCATAATTTCTTTATTCCATGATGGTTTTAATCAAGCTCATGTGGGTACAAATGAGCGTTCCCCCAAAAGAACAAGTCCTGCTCAAATCCGAAACTTCTACTGAGACTCTCATGGTGGTCGAATTAAATACCTTCCGATAGAACCCCTTGAAGATCTTCAGGTTTCATCCTCACTGTTTAGCCTACGTTAATTAGGCACGACTGCCTATCTATAAGGGTAATATGTCTTACCATTCTATGGTTTTAGGCTTGTCGTATCTTCACTCAACTAGGTTTCAAGTCTCTCTGATTTACCAATAAAAACATACGGAAGTATATAATAAGAGTGTTTGGTATGGGGGCCAATCCATCCCGCACTCAAATCATTACTTCATATGCAAATAGCTGAATCAGGTATCTATCACTCGGCCTTTCTCACTCCTCTTAAAGAGGTCTTCACCTGCAAAGCTGACAAAATGCTTTTGGGTGATGTTGTTCCTACACATGTTGTGTAATAACTTGCATCCAAGAAATAGCAGAACTTCTGTGTGTGAGAATTGCATTCTCCTTGCAATTGATCAATTCTCACCTAAAGGTATCAGTTTTAATGCCTCTGGTAACTACATATGATACCTCTATGAATGATGCACATGACAATCCTTTTCCTTCCGTGCGCCTTTGCAAGTTGCTATTTCAAAAAAAATGGTCTTAGAAAATAGTATTGATGATCAACGGTGTGTGATGGAGGTTGAAGTGCTAGTAAGGAATTATGGGTGGTTAGATCATGCTTTGTGGAAATTTGCGCTATGATATGGATTGAAGAAAGGAAGAAAGAACACTACCTAGGATGTTGTGACAATGAAGTAATCTTCGATGAACGACGGCTGATGTATGCACTCCGACGAGTAATTCCTCTCAGTACAGAGAGGGATAGATCCCATAGAGAGAGGGAACCGAGTGAGGGGGAGGAGGGATCACCCGGGGCCTTTTATAGGGAGTAGATGGAGTCAGAGTTGAGTGAGGGAAGAGCTAATTGCGTACGTTTCCTGGAATCTCGGAGAGGCCACCTTGGTGACTTCAAAACGCACCAGAAGATGGAAAGGGGTCGAGCGAGACGAGATGAACCGGTCAGGAGGTCAACGGTTGCAGGGGAGCCATGTATGGGAGGGATTGGGCATCTGGGGTGGTCATGTTGCGTGTCTCTGTTGTGATGGTGTACGTGAGGTTGAAGATGACCTAGTCCTCACGTGAAAGCGGGCTCCTCAGGTTTTTTTTCCAACAGGTGCTCACGTACTAGTAGAATGATGGGCCTAGCCCAGTTAGGACATGATTAGGATTTCTTAATTAATTACTGAATTATGCGAAAAGTTTGATTAACAAGAATGAAAAAAATATGTTTATGTTTACATATTTATTATTTGGAGTCGGGGACAATAGTTTCAGAATCCAATAAACTTATTTTCGTGCACAAACATGTTTTAAGAATGCATTATGGCTTCATAACTTCCCCAACATTTGTCTTAGTGTTTTATGAATACCCAAATGACTAACAAGAAATATTGAATATTTCCAATAATAGTTTTGGAGAAGTCATACTATCTCCTCTCATCTTTTATTAAATGATTTATTGAAAATATTCACGAATAAGTTCCAACTTCAAAAGAGAAGCTCCAAATAAAATCCTTTATGAAATATTTTTACACCAATTGAGAAAGTCATTTTATTCTCACTCATACATTTGAATGTGGTTTCAAAATATTTCAGAAAGTTCACAAGTAAATGGAATGCCATTGAATAAACTCTCCAACCATAGCTTTCTTCATTGTGTAAAAAAAATGTTATCCAACTTTTATAACATGGTTTGAAAAGTTTAAATAAAGTCTAAAAAAGTTATATTTTCCCATGAAGATCGTAGCAAATTCAATCAATATTATCTTATTATTAACATTTCAAAATATGAATTTTTTTGGGATGTTACAAAAAACCATCAGGGCCAGGAGATCTGTCAGCATTCAAACTCTTGATAACATTATCAATGTGTTCCTTGGAAAAAGGTTCCTCAAGGTAAGATAGGTCTTCATGTCGCACTACAAGGTGTTGCACAAGGAGAGGATTTTGTGTTGCATTGGAGGTCCCCAATCTCCCTTTGAATGCTCTAAAAAGTATAGCAGATTTAGCATGATGATTGGAATGTTCATTAACATCTTCATCCTTGAGCATATCAATACTATTGTGTCTGAATTTATTAGTATATTTAGTGTGAAAATACTTTGTGTTGGCCTCTCCTATTTTAAGTTTCCTAATGGTAGCCGTGTACTTCCAATAAAGCCTCTGATGTTCTAGTATCCTTTCAAGGAGAGTTTTGAGAATACTTCTGCCATTTGCTTCCTCTATAGACAGGTCTATGAATTCCTCCAAATTATCATAACAGAGAATCATGAAATATTCTCAATGATCTTCTTGAGGTCAAATAAACATCTTGCCCATAATTTTATCCCTTTCATTAATCTCTTGAACTTTGCTCCAATGATCTTTGCACTATCAACTTCAGCTACATCTTATGTCCATATCCTGTTAACTAACTCTTTTAAATCATTGTGTTGTAGTCAATAGTCCTCAAATATAAAAATTTGGGATTTGGGGATTGAGGTACCTATCTTGATCATGATTGGGACATGATCAGAAGTTGTTGTTGCCAGACGGAATGCAAAAGTTGATTGGTAGCATAAAGTCCATGCTTCAGAAGTGATACACCAATCAAGTTTTTCTAACAAAGGTGCCTCCTGCATATTGCTCCAGGTAAATTTTCTACCTTTGGGATGGATTTCTATGAAATCTTGATTGTTCATGGCACACTTTCCACTAGGAAAAAGTATGAATGTACAAAAAATAGATACAATATTTAGAATGTTCACAACTGCATCTCTTAGTTTTGATTCACACATTGTTGTATATGCATGTCTTTCTGAAAATAGTGATCTGGATATTGGGATAAAATTCTATATACATGTCGTCTTTTGTCTTTTTCTACATAAAGTGAATGGAAGAATGAAGAATGTGAAGGAAAGACGATGCGAGATTCTAGGCAGTCAGGACTAGATGAAAATTAAGCTCAAAGCAAGTCGTATTCAAACGCAAATTAGTTCCTTTCAAACCTTTTCTCAAAGCAAGAACACATGGTTGAGGAACTCCATTTTTATTTTTATTTTATTTTTCTTTGGGGAGAGAAACGACTTGCTAGATAATCATCAGAAATCACACATATAACAATTGCATTAATCATTGAAGATGTACCCAGTCTCGGAACTGTGTTGATTCTTGCGAGGCAAATATTTCTTGCAATGTGTTTATGTGTGACACTATACTCTTTTTATATCTTGAAAATATTTTAAATATTCATTTTTTTTCTCTCGTTGCAAGGTATAATGATGCTATGAGGTGGGAACTCATTACCGAGCCCTCTAGTACTTGTGTGGGAACATTGGATACCCGGTCGGAAGGTTTGGCGTCCAATTTGGGACCACCGGTCCAATGTTCTAGGCTCTTCGAGGGTATATGGTACCCATACACCAGTCAGACATGGAAGATGTGTGCGGAAGCGAATCTCGGATTCATGTATGATCTGACGTGTCTAGATTTGTATACCGTGGATCTCGGGCCCGACTAGCTAGCTCATCATCGACCGATAACCAAACATTGCAAGCAATGATGCAGTCAAGCAGGGATTGATATCAGTCGTTGTTAGCAACGTTCCAAGCAACATGCGGTGGACGACACCATGTTGGTGGTTACAAACATACCACCTTGGAATGGAGGTATCATCAAGTCAACATCAGAAGACTCGAATTTTTCAGGGCATATTACTCCTTAGCATACTACACCATTGTTTGTGCTCTTCCAAAGTGGTGGCGGCAGATAGTCCACCTTCAATCTAGTCGTCGAAAACTTTCTTAGTTGTCACTAAGAGCATGTACATGGACTTAACAGAGAAGATGTTGGATTTCTCAATCCGCCAAGCTAAAAATATTCTCGGGGCGCGGTGCTAAGAGGTATAGATCTGATGCTTTCAACGTCCTATGGAATACAATTGTGCTCTAAAATATTCTCTTGCTATATTCTAGGGGAGTGGTCAATCAACTCCGAAACTAGGGCGAGAGGCTTCTCAGAGAGGCATCGTTTGGTCGGTGCATGGTGCTGCGAGGTAAACAATTGTGCTGCCATATATCAGTGCTTGCATCATTGTCAATTCGGGGCATCATACCAAGATTCAATGCTTCCCTCCCTTCAAGGTTGTCCATCATTTTGTAAAGGCCTCCCTCTAAGTACAACTTGTATAAAGTCACTATTTAGGAAGTATACCAACTTGAGGATCCTTGCACTAAGGGATCTAGGTTCTAGCAATGTCCTACGTGATTGCTTCTCTAAGAGAGCCAAATTGAATGGTTCACTGTCTTGAATGCCTAAGCCGCCAAGGTACTTAGGTATATTCATGACATTCCAGGAAACCTACCTCAATTTATGTTTTCCATTTTCGCTTGCCCATCAGGAACTCCACTGGAAAAAATTTATGTGCTGACATAGTCCTCTAGGAAATATTCGCATGTCTACTTATTTTTTATGAAAATTGTTTGCTCAGTTTTAGAAAAACGTTCAAGACATATAAAAGAATGTACGTAACCATTTAAAAGAAATACTCAAAATATTTGCAAAAGTGTTCACTGTTTAAAAATGTTCATAACATATGCAAAAACTGTCCCTCTGGTTGTTACAATAAAAAGATGAGAAAATATGGAAAATACTTAAATATAAAAAACGAACAGTAAAAAAGGGAATGCAAACCTAATAAATTATGGATTGTTTTTCCCGTTCCCCGTAATATTGTTTACCAAAAGCCCCTCATTTATTCTTAAAGTAACCTGCAGTCAAATTAAAGCCCAACTGCGGCAGCCATTATCCCGCGCGCGCCGGTTAGTATTCCTCATTCAACTACAGTAGGCCTGGTTTGATCAGTTTCTGCCCGTTAGGTCTATGGCTTTTATTATTTACAAAGAATATGTTAAACATGATCATACTATAATTTTGCAACCATTACTCGGATTGAAATAATTTATATATGTAATTTGATCAAAAAAATGCGTAGTTTCCAACTGTGCTATTATGTGTTCCTGTTAACCACACTAAAATTATGTTTAGGGCATAAACTTAATTAACCTAATTAATTACTATGGTGTATTTTGGGAAATGCTAACACAATATAAGTTTTATAATCTTTATATATATGAAAAATGCTGCGAGGGCCTATATAGGGAGTATAAATGATCGATTTCAGTGGGCATATAGGAGTAATAAAGAAAAGAGAGAATAAAGAGCATGATAAGTAGGGATAAAAAAAAGAACCGAGAGATTCAAAAAAATATGAAGGAGAGTATAACACAAAGGAATTGGTATTACTACCAAGGGTGTGACATGCATGCAATGCAATAATAAACATGAATTTATGCCGAGTGTCATGGGAGGGGCACTCATATATGCGTTGATGCGAGTGTGCGACTGTTATGTGCAACAGAAATAAGAGCGTGGAGTTGTATGCAACGAACTAGGGTCGTTTTGCTTATACGTAGATACACTTTTGTATTAATCTTCAAGCGTATGCAAAGAAGACCTAAAACGCATTTAATAGAGTATTTTTATTGAGTTTTTTCTCACGACTTGATGCCTTGGTATGAAAAATTGAAAATTAGGCTCTTTAAGATCAAAATTTTCGTATAAAAACCATACCGAAAATATTGTATGTGTAGCATGATTCTTAACGTACTACCGATATGATTTTTTGCTAGACCTCACAGTGCATCTCTCTGCCTGGCCGGGCATAATTCGAATTTTGCTGGGCCGTGCTGACGGATATTTCTATGGACACACCAATTATCTCTCCTGTTGCAACGCACGGGCATATGTGCTAGTATGAACAAAACAAATAGGATAGACAAGGAGCGGAAAACTCGAACAACAACTTTTGGAAGGATTCTAGAACTGCTCACAGAAGCTCCCGAGAACAGTTTTAAACTCGATCCCTAACGCTTCAAAATGGGTTCGTAAAAGGTTCTGAAAACCATTGAGAAATGTTGTTTGGCCGGCCCACTGTTCAAACAGAATGTGGACGAGTGCGTCTTCTTCTATCTTGGGAGCTCCTATACATTGCTACAATGCGAGATCTATATATCGCTTAGAGCGAGGCTACGTTCGGTTTTGCTGAGGACTTTCCTGCAAGCATACAGTACTGGGCCGGGACATTTGTTTAGCGCGAGTTCGTTCGTTGTGCGTTCGCTCGTTCATTCGTTGGTTGTGAGTTCGTTGTTGTTTTCCTTTGTTTTCTTTTGTTTCCTTTTTTTCCAATTGGTTCTTTGTTTCTTCTCAGTTTTTCTTGGTTTCTACATTGGTATTCTTCTGTTTTCCGTTCTTTGTGTTTCTTTGTTCTTTCACGGGTTTCCTTAGTTTTATTATGCTTTTCACTTAGTTTATTCCCCTTTTCTTTTCTTCCTTTTTTGTTTCTTTTATTTTTTACTGGTTTATTGCTTTTCTTTCTTTCTTGATTTTCATTGTTTTCTTGTTATTCTTTGGTTCTTTCTTTCATTTCTCTGGTTTCACCGTCTTTCTTCACTTTTCTTTTTTATTCTTTAACAAATTTCTACATTTTTAATACATACTTCCATTTTTGTACATTAGAAACATTTTTTAATTACATGTTTAATATTTCTCAAATACATGATCAACTTACAAAATAATATATATATTATGACTACTTTGTTCATACAGATTGTACATTTTTTATATATTAGAAACATTTTTCAATAAAAGTTTAATATTTTTAAATATGTGATTAACGTTTCAGGTTTGTATTAAATTTAAGTTTTTTTGTTCATGTTTGTAATACACGTACTACATTTCTTATACATCAGGAGCATTTTTATACACATTTAAAATTTTGTAATTACATGATTAACATTACTAGTACATGATCACTAAATTTATAAAAATTATGATGTTAATTTATTTAATATACGTTATACATTTTTCGTATACATCCGGAACATTTTTTTATACATATTTTATATTGCTTAAACACACAATTAAGAAAAAAATTCAAATTGTATGTTTTGATGTCTACTTTTTTTCATACACATTGTATGATTTTTACGTACAGAAACATTTATTTAGGCGTTTAACATTTTTCTAACATATTGTTTTTTGAAAATTTGTTGTTAGAATATGGGTTAATTTATTTTTCAGATATGTCTTGAAATAATATTTCCAAATGCTATCAACAGTTTTTTTTAACACTGCATAAAGTTGCTTTCAAACTTACGTATTTTTAAAAATAATTATTTCAATTTTGTGTGTGAAAATATAACATAAATAAAAACTAAAGAAAAGAAATTGAGGAACGGCCTAAGGTAAAAATGAACGAAATCGAAAACGCACTAACATTGCAAATGGCTGGGCCATTCCCACATCTAGCTTGGTACGAGACATAGCGCCGCCGAGCTACAGGTGACGTTTTGCCTAAAAGAAAAAGGCAGCACACCGTTTTGTCCTATAATAACGCCTGAAGGCTGCTGTGTGGCCTGGCCATGTATCGAATGTTTTTTTGCCTGCTGTTCTCACCTGTTTTTCTGGTTGACCAGTTTGAGAGTTGACACGTTTACCGCTGACGTTTAACAGAATATTATGGATCTTAAAAAAATTGGGATTTAAAAGAAGTTCAAAACATTTAAGAAAAACCGCAAACTGGGAAAAAATCGTAAATTTGAAAAACATTCACGTATTTGGGACTTTTTTCAGAATTTTGAAAAAAGTATAGGAATCTGGAAATGTTTCTGAATTGGGAAAAGTTTGTGAGTTTTAAATAGTTCACAAATTTTGAAAAAAAGTTCACTAGTTTGAAAACCCAATATTTTTTGGAAAAAAGAAAAATAAAAAAAACAAATAAAACCACAGAAAGCATGGTTTAGAAAACAAAAACAAAAACCGACCGGAAGCTTCTGCTTTCCAAAACCAGGAGGGAGCTTCCTCGCTGGAGCGCTTATGTTACATATTATATGGACTGGTCCAGGTGTAACCTGTCGGTGGTTCGGGTATGTGTTGTATACGATTAAACCAATAACTGATGGGATGTTAAGCAAATCAATTCTCTTAAAATTATAGAAGACCCAAAAACACAGAAAATGCGGGGAATTGGCAGGTTTGAATCACACATGCGCACGCTTTTTTGCGGTTTAAAAATTAAAAAAGGGTAGACGGACTAGCTCGACACCAAGGGGGTGTGTACACCCGCCTTAGCGCCGTATAGGAAATGCTCAAAAATGCTAACCAACCTGAAAGAAAAGGCATGCAGAAACTTAGAGTGGTTGTGCACCACGGCCCAAATAATACCAACCAACAAATCCTGATCATTTGAATCTCTGCACCGTACATCCAGCACTCATGGAATTAACTGAGATTTAACTATCTAAAGTTTTTCCCTCTAGTTAGGGTTTATCTCTTCTCCAAGGGCGATCTCGCTGCCGTCAAGTTTCTTCGCTTCCCTACCTCCGAATCCCTCCATCGTCTTCCTCGGAGCGACGCATGGGCGACCTGATGGTCGCGCCCCGCTCTTGGTCGGGACAGGGGCCGGCGAAAACCAGGGTTCCACTCAAACACCCGATCTGTTGTCTAATCGGGTTAGAGATCTAATGGCTTTTGAAGGGGCTTCTGGCTCTTCGGGGATCAATGTCGTTGATCAGTTGATGAAGAAACTAGGCCTGAGTGAGGAGGATCTGGATGATGTGGTCTTTGACGAAGAAGTAGCGCCGCCGGAGGGACCTAGATGGATTGCTCTGGCTAGGGTTAATACCTCCAAGAGCTGCAGCCAATCATGGTTTTACAGGAACATGCGATCGGCATGGGGCATTTTGCTGGAAGCGAAGTTCAAGCCTTTGGAGGAAAATTTATACACTGTCCAATTCTCTTGTTTAGGAGATTGGGAGAGGGTTATGAACGAGGCCCCCTGGAACTTCGGAGGAGATGCGGTCCTTGTGTCGTACGATGGGATCACAAAACCCTTCACCATTAAGCTTGAAACAATTGACATATGGATATAAATCCATGATGCGCCAGATATGTATGCCCACCTGGTTACTCCACTTGCTGCAAAGGTGGGGTTAGGGTTATTCTCCGAGCCCACATCTCACCGCTGAAAAATGTAGTGTCCATGATCAGAGATGGCAAGAGGCAGATTTATAGGGTCAACTATGAGAGGCTTCCCGATTGGTGTGCAGTCTGTGGTATGCTTGGCCACAAGTTTAAGGAACATGGCAACGGGGTGCACCCTCCTTCAGTTGTGGTGTTGAAGGATCTTTGTGCTAGCTGGTTTATGCGTAGTGGTCGAGGCCCAGGGGAAGGCTGTGGCCGTAGAGGTGGTCTTCGGGGTAGCCGATCTGGTGGCCGCTCAAATGGTCGCCAGGATGGAGGCGATAACAAAATGACAGATACTTATAACAATGGGGGCTCAGAGGAGGTTGACAGTCTTGCTAAGGCTGCAAAAGATGTTGACATGGAAGATCTCAGTAGGAAGAGGATCGTGATAGGTGAGCTAGGCTCTAATATGCAAATCCCCCCATCCGCGGATGCTGCAAAGAATATCGACAATCAGCTTGCCATTGTGCCAGTGGAGACGGTTGTTAGCCCCGCACCAATAAGAGACCTGAAAAGGACCAGGACAAGCGGTGATGGCAGCGAAGGCACCACCTGAGCAGTGAAAAACTTGGCGGGCTCCTTCAAGGAGCGCCGCGAGGCCCAATGAATACATTACGTTTGAACTGTTTTGGAGCGGGTAAACCTGCAACAATTCAAGAGCTTCGCGAATTCGCAAGGAATTTTACCCCTACCCTCCTATGTATTGTTAAGACGCAAATTGAAGGAAGTAGGGTAGAAGCATTAGCTAGCTCAATAGGCTATGATAATTCGTATGCAGTTGATAGTCAAGGAAGGAGTGGTGGTATTGGGCTCTTTTGGAATAATGCAATAAAAGTTGAAATTCTTGGTTGCTTGGTGTACCATCTTGATGTATTTGTTGAGGAACAATGGGAGGACGAGTGGGGGATGACATATGTCTACGGTGAGGTGCAAACTCATCTGCGCCATCAAACCTGGATTGTACTAAAAAATATAAGCACTTTAAGTAACGTGTTGTGGCTTTGTATAGGGGATTTCAATTAAGTCCTACGTCCAAACAAACATGAAGGGGTTGGGCAACGCCCAGATCCAAGCATTTCGAGATACTAAAAACGTGTGCATGTTGCCGTACTTGGGTTACAAGGGTCGCTTCTAGTCTTTTGACAAAAGAGTGGCATGGGGTACGTATACCCAATGCAGATTGGACACAACTCTTGTGAATGCAGACTGGTTGGCAAGGTTCCCTTTGGCATCCATCACGCACGAGATTGTAGAAACATCTGATCATCTAGCTTTACTGCTAGATTTTGGCCGAACCAAGGTTGAAAACAAGAAGAGGGAATTCAGGTATGAGATGATTTGGGAGAGGCATGAAGGTCTACATGATATGTTAGTGCAAGGATGGGATGCAAGGGCACCATGCCCCTCGGTAGATGAGATTTGACACAAACTTGAAAATCTGGCAAGAGGATTGGGAAGGTGGAGCAACGATACTTTTGGGAGTGTGAGAAAGGATATCAAAAAGCTGAAGAAGATGTTGGATGAAGTTCGGGGTGACCCTCTGCGGGCAGGACATTCACATGCCAAACTCAAGATGAATGAACGCTTGATTGAAATGTATCACCGAGAAGAAATCATGTGGCGCCAACGGGCGAGGATCGAGTGGTTGATGACGGATGGTAAAGATAATAATAAATTTCACCTTCGGGCGAGTCTGAGGCGAAATAAGAACATTATAAAGGTGCTGCAAAACTCTCTCAGTGCAATTGTGGTTGCTAAAGGCCATGGCCAATAATTTCTACCAAATGTTATATACCTCAAAAGGTGTTCGGGGCATAGATGACGTGATCACCCATGTCCGAAGGAAGGTATCGGAAGAGATGAATGCAACACTGAATGCCGAATACACATAGGAGGAGGTGAAAACAGCCTTGTTTCAGATGTTTCCTACTAAGACACCGGGGCTGGAAGGCTACCTAGCGCATTTTTACCAACTCCACTTGGACATTAGCGGTGATGATGTAACAAGGGTTGTACTGAGAATAGTCTGAGGAGAAGAAAGTCCAGAGGGTATTAATGATACAATTTTGGTACTTATTCCTAAGGTAATGAACCCCACACTACTTTCTCAGTTTAGACCCATAAGTCTTTGCAATATGCTTTACAAGATTGCCTCGAAAGTGGTGGCTAACAGATTGAAGGTTATTTTATCTGACATAATTTCTGAGGAACAGTCAGCTTTTGTCCGTGGAAGATTAATCACTGATAACATCATGTGTGCATATGAGCCTGCATGCCATGAAGATATCTAAATCAAAGACGAATAGTTATTGTGCCCTCAAACGTGACATCATGAAGGCATATGATAGATTGGAGTGCCCTTATTTGAGTGTTATTATGGCTAAACTTGGTTTTTCTCAGCAATGGATAAATACGGTAATGGGCATGGTCTCTTGTATGTCCTTTTCTGTTCTTTTTAAGAGTGAAAGCTTGAATCTTTCAGACCCACCACAGGAATCCGACAGGGAGACCGAATTTCCCCCAACTTATTCTTGATCGTAACAGAGGGCCTTTCGTGCCTCCTGAAATCCAATTCTCAATCATCAATTGCAAGTATTAAGGTGGCTCCTACGGCTGCCATCATAAACCACCTTTTGTTTGCAGATGACAACCTACTGCTTTTTAAGTCTAATGTAGAGGGGTCAGTTGCAGTGTAAAATCCGTTGGACACTTATTGCAATGCTTCAAGATAGCGCATCAATCATGACAAGTCATCGATTTTTTTAGTAGATGATGTTCGGGTTCTACTAGGGAGGATATCAAGAATTCCTTGCAAGTACAAAATGAGTCATTGTGTGACCATTATTTGGGCATGCCAACGGATGTTTGCCACTCTAAAAATGGAACATTCAAGTATTTGAGAGATCATGTGTGGGAAAAGATTAAAGGATGGATGGAAAAATTACTCTCTGCAGCAGGAAAAGAAGTATTGATCAAATCCATGGCACGAGCAATACCAGTCTATTCCATGTCTTGCGTTCGGCTACCAAGGGGTTTTTGTGAGAGCATAACTTCCATCATATGGCAATTTTGGCGGGGCAGTAAGCAAGGCAGAAGAAAACTGAGCTGGGTAGCCTGGGATACAATGACAAAGCCAAAAGACTTGGGAGGCCTTGGGTTCCATGACTTGGAAAATTTTAACTTAGCACTCCTCGCAAGGCTAGCATGAAGAATTATGACTGATGACACATCATTAATCGCTCGAGTGCTAAAGGCCGTTTACTTCCCAGATAGCTCATTGTTGGGGGCAGAATTGGGAGCCCACCCATCTCAGAATTGGCAAGCAGTTTTAGATGGAAAGGAGGTCTTGGCCAAAGGTATTGTGAGGGGAATCGACGATGGGGAAACCAAGAATATATGGTTATGTAATTGGATCCCGTGAGACAATTTTAAACATTCAATTACATCCCTAGTTGCTAATCCACCAGTTAGTGTGGCGGCACTAATTGACTCCACTTCTGCACAATGGAACGAGGGGGTGATTTGATATGTGTTCACTCCTTTCGATGGAAATGAGATCCTGAAAATACCGGTATGCACACGAAGAGTCTCGGACTTCTGGGCATGGCATGAAGAGAACAGTGCCTTTTCACTGTTCGATCTGCATATTGCATGATCTTGTGGACGAAGCTGAGTAGAGAAAATTGGTTGCACGATACTAAGGATACATCCAGGGGTCAGAAGAGCAATTCATGGAGCGGAATATGGCATATTAAGGTTTTCAAAGCTTCGTATGTTTGTCCGGTGCCCAGCTAGGCACTCGATGCCCATCGGGGTTGTTCTGAACCATCGCAATATGGCTCACACGGATTCTTGGTGCTTATGTGGAGCTCGTGATAGATGGATACTCGCTTTTCTAACCTGCACAATGTCGTGAAGTGTATGGGCCATTGTGCCCGAGGAGCTGGTCGAGAAGATCATTGAACATCAAGAAGAGAGTGCAAAGGATTGGCTTATTGCACCACATGAAATATTAGGGGCTGAAGATTTCATGTGGTTGTCACCACATGGGCGATGTGGGGAGCATGGAGAAAGGCAACCCATGAGGACATCTTTCAGTCCCCGCACGCAACCCATGGATAATAAAAAGCTTCCCTTCAGAGTTTGAGATTGTCAACTGGAGAGGCAAAAACCGTTGACACAACATGCTCAATGGACATCGAACTAGTTGCCCCTAGTCCAGGGAAGCGCCAATATCAATGTAGATGCAGCAGTATCGACACGGGGTAGGTTTGGTGCAGTTGGAGTGATTTGCAGAGACTAGAATGGCGCATATCTTGGAGCTTCAGCACTAGTCTTCAAGCATATAACAGACCCCCAAACCTTGGAAGCGCTGGCTATGAGGGAAGCTCTATCACTTTCAGATGATTTATATGTTCAACGCATCCATATCACCTCAGATTGCAAGGTGGTGGTTGATGATATTAAGCGGGGGATCCTAGCTGCTGATGGAGTAGTCCTTAGGGAGATCTTAGATCGTTCTTCGTTTTTTTATTCATGTAATATAGTCCATGAATTTTGGAGCCCAAATTTTGAGGCTCACAATCTAGTGAAGCATGCCCTATCTCTCGAGGGTGGCCGCCATATTTGGTTAGGCCATCCTAGAGACCTTTCTTTCGTCACTCGAAACATTGTGACAGTTTAATAAAGGCTTCGCAAGATTGTCTAAAAAACTATGAATTAAATAAGGGCATCCGCAATGATAGGCACTTATGTGGACACTAATACAAAAAAGATAGAATATTATAAATCAAAAAAATTCACCTGCCCTCCCTTCCAACACGGGAGCTATATAAATATGCAAAACTGTCATTCGACTGGTACATTCGATGCCTGCTTCATATGGAAGAAGGGAAAATGCGGGGCGCAATTTCAAACGGAGATGTCACACCTACTCTGGGATCGAAAGTGCAACTGTCGAATAGCTAGGAAAACCATGCTGGTGTCATCCAATAGTAGAAGGACTGGACGTGCTTTGATGCGCCATTGGTGTTGTTAGGTTTCTTAAAAAATGATCATTCTCTTTGAAAATAAAAGGTGTATTATTTTTTAAAAGTCAAACCTGTTAAATTTGATCAAATTTGTAGAGAAATGTATCAAAAATCCATAATATCAAATTGGTATTTGTAGATTCATCATGAAATGAATTTTCATACTTATTTTGTTTAATAATGTGAATGTCAACTTGGTCAAAGTTAAAGAAACTT
>CBMN010749204.1:0-11738 GCA_000582825.1 Hordeum pubiflorum | reverse complement strand
GGTGAGCTCTAGTTAGCTTAGGTGTAGTTAGCTCCGGTGAGCTCTATGGTATGTAAAGGCTTAAGGCTACGTACTGTTGAATGATCGATCCTATGCTATGTACCGTTGAATGATCGAAGCTCCGGCCATCTGATTTCTCGCGTGAAAGAGTTTTTTCAAATTTTACGGGTTTGGATACAGGTTGTGTTTCGCCGCGACGATTTTGAGCCTGCATAAACGCCTCCGTGCGAACTGTAAACGCAGTTTACAATTTCGCGGAATGCGGGTCTGCTAGAGTTGCTCTTAGCCGATCCTTCTCCTTGTGATGATGCCACATCCGGCACATTTCGTCGTGGTTGGGGCGGTGAGCACATTTCGTCGTGGTTGGGGCGGTGAGCTCTCCGTGTCCATGCTCTAGCTTGCCCTTATTTAGAATCATCACGCGCCGCAAGTTCCATCGCCGCTGTTGATGTCTTCATGCCGGGTTTGTGTGTGATTTTGTATGTGCGTATTGCCATTAATTTGGTGCGGCAAGGTGAGCACTAAAGCATTGTTAACTTGTACTAGTACCATCCCGCAAAAAAAACAAAAAAAACTTGTACTAGTACCAGATATACGTACGGTCGCAACATAAAAATCTTGAAGGGGGGTTTGGCGCGCGTGTTTGTCATTTTAACACAACAATTGGCGGGGTGTTTGTCGCGCGTGTTTGTCATTTTATTTAGATAAGTCGTATGCGATACCTCAAATTTTGGCACACAATATCGTAGTGTAGTGAACGCATAGAAATGCTGGTCGATGATGGCTTTTTTCTTCTACAGTGTATGCACCCCATTACAAAGTTCCTCTAATATTTTGGCACTTTTCCAAGTTGATTTTCTATTTCTTAAGCACTTAATGTATTTCCGGGCATTTACCCTTTTTAATTCCGTTCAAGACCAATTCTTAGTCAAAAAGCGTGGATGCGTGCCGAAAATTCACACTCGTGATCATACTCAACTATGTATGGCAGACAAACACTGTTCATCTATATTTGAAATGTTCTTTTTGCAAAAGATCGAACAATTCCATGCGTGTTGTTGAGAAAGTAAATTTACGAAAATGTAAATGCTGTCTGAAATTAATGAAAATTTGCATGAGGCCAATTTGACGTCAGTATACTCTGGAAAAAAACTCAGCCCAATTTCACAAATTCTAGATTGTGCATTGTGTTTTGATATGAGCATTTCGCGGGAAGTATCATATCCCAATCTCCGTCGGAAATGACAAGTTTGAAGAGCACGTTACCCATTATATATTCTTCACCGCACGAGCTTCGAACTTGGAATACATCTGCAGATGCACTCCCACACACACCAACTGATCTTAATTCTCCGACTCCTCACCTTTTTAAATAATGATTTTTAATTTTTATATATATGAAGAGTGCCCTGACACATCCTTTTTGTGTACCAAAATACCAACCAATGGTTGGTGAACATTTCCTTTGGATTTTTTTTCTCGTGTTCAAGTGACACTTGAATGCCCCTGTGATCTATGTAAATTGTTTGCGGCCGTTTTCCATTTTCTATGGATCAATACACATTTTTAGTCATTTAAACGGATTAGTTCGATTTTGAACTACAAGCACGTTTAAAAATGGTTCAAACCATGCCGGAAATTCACACTTGTGATCTTGCTCAACTATGTATGGCACACAAACACAATTCATCTGGATTTGAAATGTTTTTTTTTGCAAAGATCCAACAGTTTCATGCGTGTTATTGAGAAACTAAATTTATAAAAATGTAAATGATGTCAGAAATTAATGAAAATTTGCATGGGACCATTATTGTACACTCTGGAGCAAAACTCAGTCAATTTCACAAATTATAGAATGTGCATTGTGTTATGACCGGAGCATTATGCGGGAAGGATCATATCCCAACCTCTGCCGGAAGTGACAAGTTTGAAGAGCACGCTACCCATTATATATTCTTCGTCACATGAGCTTCAAACTTGAAATACATCTGCAGATGCACTCCCACACACATCAATTGATCTTAATTCTTCGATCCCTCACTTTTTTCAATAATGATTTCCATTTCATATACATATGAAGAGTGCCCTGATACATCCCTTTTGTGTACAAAAATACCAACCAATGGTTGGTGAACATTTCCTATTGACTTTTTCTGTCGTGTTCCAGTGACACTTGAATGCCCCTGTAATTTCTGCAATTTTTTCATGACAATTTTCTATTTTCTATGGATTAATACGCATTTTGAGGCATTTAAACGGATTAATTCAATTTTGCACTACAAGCACGTTTAAAAAAGGTTCAAACCAAGCTGAAAATTCACACTTGTGATCTTGCTCAAGTATGTACGGCAGACAAACACAGTTCATCTGGATTTGAAATGTTTTCTTTGCAAAAGATTGAATAGTTGCATGCCTGTTATTGAGAAACTAAATTTACAAAAATGTAAATGCTGCCGAAATTAATGCAAATATTCATGTGGTGATTATTTGACCTCAGTATACTTTGGAAAAAAACCCAGCCAATTTTACAAACCACGTGTATAAGAACAGAAGAATGCACACATTTAAACAGAGAAGTATAATATTATTATAATTGTTATGAATAGAGAGCAATCAGCATCGCAAACGATTCAACAAAATAAAACGCGTCCATGACCACTACCCCTTCCTACCGAAGCTCTTGTTGGCTCTACGCGAACTCGTACAGGAGTTTGTCCATGCGTCTGACGCGCTCGCGGTACTCCTGGAGCGCGATCTCGAGCTCCAGGCTGGTTCTTTCATCGGAGATCGTCTGCTCCAAGATGCGATGGCCATCTTCCGCCGCGCCGTGGGCACCTGTTGGGCTAAGGAGGCGCTCGATCCGAGCATCCAACGCGTCGGAATTGAGGGGGTGGCGTACCAGGCCAACGGCGTGGCCCATGCCAACGGAGTGACCTGTGAACGGGGTAAGCACGGCGCACATGGATGATGCCCATTGCTGTCGGGAAAGCGGGCTCCTCACGATCCGTGGACCCGGCTGCAATGGCCTTGCAAGTGGGACAAGAAAGCAACGGTGGATCCGCTCTTGCTGTGTGGCGCGTTGCGCCTCTCGCTCTACGGCGTCACACCGATCTTTCTCTGCCATGCGCCGTAGCCTGGGCGTTGACGCTCCTATCTTGCTCTGCGACACTCCATCGATCTTGCTGTTCGGCGTGCCGCAGCCTCTTTGGCGCATTAACGGGGACACCCTCGGCCTGGATGGGCCGTGATGCCTACACCGGCTTGTCTTCCTCGTCGAGGTTGATAACGGAGGCGGCAGTGTGGTTTGATACTATGGCAGGGGACTACTAGCACGCTCCATCTGCTAGGCAACATCTATCGTGCCCACTCTCGCTCCTGGCGGGAAACCGATGTTGGTAGCGGCGGGAAAGGGGTGCCGTGTTGGGATAACACCATTAATGGAAAACTTATAAATGAAGGAAGATCATCACACACAAGTATTCATTGACAAATGGTGTGTGATCATCGGGTCCATAAAAAACGATTTGTTTCTTTAAATTGTTTGCCAATGAACGCGCACGTCTTACATCTATATATCGTACACGAGTATATTTTGTAATGTTCATCCTACCAGTGTGCGTTAGGCCAACTATTTACGTACCGCCACATGTTCCGCTACTAATAGGCTAGGAGGTGTCGTGCGAGCAGCCCTGTGAGTTGACAGGACGGGAGGCGTGCGAGCAGATCGCTACGTATGCTCACCAGGAGGCGAGCTCTTTGACCTCCCTCTTCGATGACCGCCTTCAACCCAACTGCCCCCTTAATGGCGCCTGAGCGGTTGTTTAATAGGCCATCGCACCCCTCGCTCTTGCTCCAATCCTCTCTTCCCCCTCCGACCCTCCTCTCGCACGTCTCGCTCCAATCTGTAGCCAGACCTCACCGCACGCCACGGAGCAACAGGATGGGCTGCCCCTAGTCTCCCGTTTTGGTGTGGAAGACTCCGAGCCGGAGGAGTAGGAACATAAGGAGCACTGGGGTGATTTTGACATGGCCATGGATGATGCCGTGACGGTTGTTCCCGTGCCCGTGCCAGCTCCCATCACCGCGCCCACACCTGGGCTAGCAGCGCCCATCCCAGGGGCATTGATAGGCTGGGCTCCACACATCATCGCCCAGCTTAAAAAAGCCACGGGCATCCATGAGGTCCCCGCCATGCCAGTGCCTTTGCCTATGCACGTGCTTTTCCCCGTCGCGCTGGTGCTAGTGCCTGTGTGCGTGCCTTTTCCCGCCGCGTCGGTGCCTGCTCGCCACAACGGTATGGGACACCGCCATCGATCGCTTTCTGGCAGCGCCCCTAGTCTCCGCTCCCCTGCCCGTCGACCGGCTCCTGGACGCGGAAGTCCAGAACATTCCGGACTTACTTGAAGCTTAGTCCAATGTCCGAGAGTACGCTAACACCGGCGCAATACGCTGCCGCCGCCACAATTAATTAGTTTGGTCGTATAAATATTGTAGTTCGCGGATGAATGCAATGTCACGGGCGTGACTGAATGAAATCTATGGTTTGATCAATTGAGTGTGTTCTCCTAGAGTTAAGAAGAGAGCATGGTATTGCCAGGACTAAACCGTTTGTACCTAATCACACACAAGGCCCAATAAGTTGTGTGTGTGGAATGGCTATAGTCATCATAGACAATTGTATTCTTCAAACCATGGGTCCTATACTGCATACAGTTCACTGAAAGAAACTGTGAGCGATAATTAGCAGGTTCGCAAACGGTTTCTGCTTTCGACCCGTGTGCATAGTATCGATACACTTTAACTTTTAAAGTCATGTGTGATGGCCCATCGATCACCCACAATTATTATTTCTATAAATGGTTCTATTTTAGAAGCGTCTCAAATGCCTTTTTCACACACTCTTTCTCACTTTCGTGTGCGATTTAGGGGGCTTAATAGAGGTCGGTTGTAGTAGTGCTTCATGCCCAGGATTGAGAGCTATGTGCATAAAGCTGCTGGACAATATCCTGTCAACCTAGCTAATATATGAGTCTTTATCAGTCAAGTGGTTCATCAGCAACTCTCTGAGACCGAGACTGTTTGGTCTACTGAACATCATTTCTCTCTGCCTTTATCCAATGGGATATTTATTACTAGAGGGATTTGGGAGCACTTTGTTATGAACATACCCTCCCCTGCTGCTATTGTCAAAAACTATGGTGATGGCGACTCTTTCTTAGGCCCTGTTTGTTTGGGCTTTTGCTTCTGCTTTTGCAGCTTTTTCACTTCGGCAAAAAAACACAAAAGCTCCTAAATAGGGCCTTTTTGTTTCGGCTTTTGGCATATGAATCAACATTGTTATACGATGGTATAAGCCAAAATTTGAAGCAAAAAAACACTTTTAGGAGTTCTTTTTGGCTTTTTTTCCAAAGTGAAAAAGCCGCAAAAGCAGAAGCAAAAGCCCAAACAAACAGGGCCTTAGTGGCCCATGGCACATTAATGGGACCCAAGTTTCAAACACTTCACTTCCCGCCATGGTCTTTCCCCCGTATGGTTCGCTCTGTGAGGAGAACATTGGAAATCACTCTTTTGGGCCACCAGAGGCTGAGTCTACATTACAGGTATCTCTAAACCCCATGGGTAGGTTGGAAATGAATGAGACTAAGCACATTGACACCACTCTGTCAGCACACAACTCTAGGAGCAGCAAGTATGATGGATTTAGAATCCATCCGCCTTTCGAGAAAAAAGTTATGAGCTCTAAGGTCAAGCCCAAAAAGTCTCCTTTGGTCAGTTGCTCATCCACTGCTACCCTACCAACAGTGGTGACAAATACGAAAGTGGCACATAATGAGGTCCCTGTCCCCACTGCAATCCTCACTATGCAGAGTATTGGGATCAATATGTGTGGTGTTTTTCCAAACCTGATTAGTCAGGAGAAATTGCTAGCCAAGCCTCAGGAAGATGATGTCAGTGCAGAGGGATAGGATGGCACAAAGAAAGCAATGGAGAGTGCTTTGTTGGAACGTTCGTGGGATCAATTCTAAAGATAAACATCTTGCTCTTCGTAATGCCATTACCTCCGGTGGGTGTTCAATAATTTGCTTGCAAGAAACTAAGGGCTCCTTTGATTCAAAGGAATTGCATAGGATTTTTGGAGGAATTGGACCCTTAGGAATTTTTCCTTTGATGGACGTTTGATTCGTAGGATTGGCATCCTTAGGAATTTTTCCATAGGATCCATCTGTACTACATTTTGAAGGAAAATTGCCATCCACTCAAACCTCTTTGTAGAATTCCTTTGTTTTCCTGTGCTATCAAACATTCTTTTAAGTCTTGTAGGATACTTAGGACATGCCATCCTATTCCTGCACTATTCATTCGTTTTGAGAATCCTGCGAATCAAAGAGGCCCTAAGAGGGTTACGTCTGATAAATTGAAGTTATTTTGTCCTAAGCGATTTGACCAGTATGTTTACATGCTCGCTAATGGTGCATCTAGTGGCATTATTATCAATTGGGATGGTTCTAAATTTTTCGGGTTACTTTATTTAATGAACCTTTGGTCTTTGGTAAATGTTTATGGGCCATGTGATGGTACGAATCGTGCACTTTTCACTTCTTGGCTTTTCAATCTCTACATCGGTACATAGAGGATTGGTTAATAATTGGCGATTTCAATTACATAAGAACAAAAAAAACGTTATAAACCGATCGACAGTGCAGGTGACATGCTCAAATTCAATGATTTTATCAATTCCCATTCCCATGTTGAATTCCCCATCAAGGGTAGAATGTACACGTGGAGTAATATGCAATCGAATTTGCTCTTGGAGCAAATTCATTAGTACTTCACATCGGCCAACTAGACAACAACCAACCCCAATACAGTGGTTAACCCTCCGCCTAAACCGGTTTCTTACCATACACCGTATGTGATCAACATTGAGTCCTGTGTGCCTAAAAGAAAAAAATATCCGGTTTGATAATTTCTGGATTTCACACCCTGGGTTCTTTGAAACTGTTCAGAAGTCTTAGTCTAAATACTGCCATGCACCAAACTGATTTGTAGCACGTCTTTGCAAAAAACTGAAAAACTCGAGGTATGCCCTCAAGGCATGGAGAGGGGAATCTCTCATCTGAACCTGTGCATTGACAACACAAACTGGGTTCTCTACGAGCTTGATGGGTTTGAGGATAGGAGGACCCTGGCAACCCCGGAAAAAAAACTTTAGGGGCATACTCAAGAAGCACTTGTTGGATTTGTTAAAGTGTAAACAAGAATATTGGATAAGGAGGTATACTACTAGGTGGTTTCAGTGTGGAGGACATAATAAAAAGTTTTTCCAAGCTGCCGCGATAGAGCACTATCGAAAAAACTCTATCACTTCACTAGGATTGCATGATGGCTCCGTTGTCACATACCATGTTGGTAAGGAAAACATCCTGTTTCAGGCTTATAAGGAGAGATTAGGACAATCCAATCAGACTAATATGAGAAATGTATTGAGGGATTGGATGAACCGACAGTTCGTTTTATTTTCTATGTGTGATGACATCGACCAGGTTGTCAAAGACATGCCCTTTGATCGAGCCCTTGGATCGGATGGGTTTAATGGTTGTTTCCTTAAATCTTGTTGGCATATAATCAAACATGACTTTTATAAGTTACGCATAGATTTCTATGATGGAAGCCTTAATTTACAGAGTATGAACTTGGGCTACATCACGCTCATCCTGAAAAATTCAGTCGTCTGAGACTGCCAATGACATCCGACCGATGACTCTGCTTAATTGTTGCCTGAAACTGATCACAAAGCTTCTCATGAAATGCTTGCAAAAACTGATCCTGCGCATTATTCATCGAAACCAGTACAGATTCCTCAACGGGTGCTCCATCCAAGATTGTTTGGCTTGGGCGTTAGAGTACATCCATCAATGCCTGGTCTCAGGGAGGGCGTGTTATATTTTGAAACTAGACTTTGCCAAAGCATTCGACACGACTGAGCACGAACCTATGATTGAAATCATGCGTTACATGGGCTTCTCAGAAAAATTGTTGGGATGGGTGAAGTGTAACTTCTCTTCTGGTTCATATTCGGTTATGCTCAATGGAAATCCTGGCCGACAGTTCCTATGTAAACGGGGTGTTCATTAGGGTGACTGATATGTCTATTTTCCATCATGATTTCCTATTGTTATTATTGTTTTTGGTCATTATTCCACTTTTATGAAACAATTTTAATGCCTTTTCTCTCTGAATTCACAAGTAATATATGAAGGGGAATATTACCGGCAACTGGAATCCTGGACTTGAAAAAGCTACATCAAAGATACCTATTCTGCTGGACTCCAANNGACCTGAAATTTTACGGAGAATATTTTTGGAATATATAAAAAATACCTGAGCCAAGAAGTACCAGAGGGGGCCCATCTGTCGCTCACAAGGCAGGTGGGCGCGCCCAGGTGCCTTGTGGGCCCCACAGTGGTTTTCCGTCCCCTCTTCTGCTATATGAAGGGTTTTGAACTAGAAAAAAAATCAAGGGGAGGCTTTCGGGACGAAGCGCCGCTTTTTCCAGGAGGAACCTGGACAGGAGCACTTTTGATCTGCGGTGGAGCGATTCTGCTAGGGAAACTTCCTTCCAAGAGGGGAAAATCGAAGTCATCGTCATCACCAACCTTGCTTCCATCATGAAAGGACCAGTCTTCATCAACATTGATACGGGCATGACACCATTGATCGATAATTCTACTAAGGCCGAGACATTTAATGAGTCAAGTCATGAAGAGGTTGCGAAAAATAATGTGAAGCATTCAACCAAATTACGTCGAGGAAACAGTGGTCAAGTGCGTCAGCTTTGTGCACCAAAAATTGCTCATGCAGAGAAGGAATTAGTACATGTTGATTGTCATCATACCGTGCATGTACCAATACATAGAAAAAGATACAACGGAAGGCTTATTTCGGATGCTTCGTACGCCACCAAGGATAATAAAGATCGGAAGTTTCCTGTTTAAACTACATGCATGTAGCAGAAAGGATCTGCCAAAGGATAAGTCTCCTTATTTTATTTAACCAAGTATCTTTATCTTTAGGGGTAGGTCACGTGAGTTTCCATCAAGACTTGTAATTTTTCTTGTACGTGGAAAGAGTGAGGGTCAAGTCGTACTATTACGTACACGCTTTGAGTCTAGGTTAGTTGCGGCCGGATAATTAGTTAGTTTGTTATAGGAGAGTCCGTTCCTCAAGTTTGCATTGCCTATAAAAAGGGCCGGCAACGGCCGATGTAGTTTTTTAGTGTTTAGTTTTATTTATTCCGAGTTATGAAATACAGAAAACGCCCGAGTCGGGGACATTCATATTGTGTGTATTATCTGTGATTTTCCATCGTGGAAAATTGCTAGCGACGGAGGGTTGATCATCACATCGACGTCTACGTGCTGATCCGAGGGGGTCATTATCTTTGTTCATGAGCTGATCGTGCACGGGTAGAGATTGTTTTTGGAGGTTGCAAGGAGGAATACCGGGGACGAATTGTTTATCAAGCATCGTCGTGAAAGATCAGGCCATCTACACGCACAAATTAGCATCTCGCTAGTTTGTGTCTCATTAAGTGGTATTCAGAGCAAAGGTTAGTCACAGCGATACACTTTGTAATATTGTCTGTGGATGCGAGCATCAACATGTTGAGGAGGAACATACTGACGGAGGAGGAAGGCATTGGCGAGGTTGTTCTTTTTCACATCCATTGTGTCGTGAAGGAACGGTGTGTCAATTTGACGATCGATGAAGGTTCGACAATCAACTTGGTGAGCATGGAGATGGTGGAAAAATTGGGACTGAATATGGCGCCTCTTGAAAGACCGTACACGCTGAAGTGGTTCGAAGGTGACATCAAAATTACGCATCGGATTTTGCTAATTTTTGACTTGGGAAAATATTGTTGTGCGGAATTTTTTTAATGTTTGTCCTGTGTCAATGTTGTCATGCCATCTACTACTTGGGGACCCATGGTGCAAGCGCGTCGAGGCTGTTCGGGATGTCGGGAAAAAAGTTATTCTCTTTCATGGAAAGGCTGAAAATTTTGTTTTATTCATATGCCATTGGATGTGTTCATGAAAGATTGGAAAGGTCGTTTGCGGAAAAGAAGAGAAGAGCAAGAAGAAATAGAGGAAGAAGTTTATGCGCTGATGAAGGGCGTAAATATTTTGGTGGAGAAGGTTCAAGGGGTTAGTGATGCAAAGGGGTAGTGATGGGGTGTTTTTAAAACACAGTGTAAGATCAAGAATCAAGCTTGCAAGATGATAATTGATGGCGGCAACTTTACAAATGCCATTAGTAAAGATGTTGTGCAGGCATTGGGTTTGTCCATGTGGCGGCATCCGCAACCGCACCACATGGAGTGGCTGTATAACTCTGGAAAATTAAAGATCACAAGGTACGTGTGAAGTTTGTAGTTGGAGATTATATTGATATGGCGGACTGTGATGTTGTGCCGATGGACGCGTGTCAGTTGCTATTGGGATGGCAGTTTGACCATGATGCAGTCCATGCTGGAAGGTTAAACACATACACATTCATGCATGATGGAAGGAAGCACGTGCTGAAACCAACGGCACACAGTCTAATCACTATAGATATGCAAATTCCGGAGAGGAAGGTTGTATATAAATCAGACTCGAAACCGAGGATGGTTTCTCTTCAAGGAAGGGAGGATGATACGGGCATGACACCATTGATCAATAATTCAACTAAGGCGGAGATATTTAACGAGTCAAGTCATGAAGAAGTTGCGGAAAATAATGTGAAGCATTCGACCAAATTACGTCGAGGAAACAGTGGTCAAGTGCGTCAGCTTTGTGGACTAAAAATCGTCATGTATTTGAGAAGGAATTAGTACATGTTGATTGTCATCATACCGTGCATGTATCAATACATAGAAAAAGATACAACAGAAGGCTTAGTTCGGATGCTAACGAGGAGCCAAATCCAGAAGATGTAATTCCAATGTTTCGGACGCCTCCGAGGATAATAAGGATCGACAATTTCCTGTTTAAACTACATGCATGTAGCAGAAAGGATCTGCCAAAGGATCAGTCTCCTTATTTTATTTAACCAAGTATCTTTATCATTAGGGGTAGGTCACGTGAGTTTCCATCAAAACTTGTAATTTTTCTTGTACGTGGCAAACGTGAGGGTCAAGTTGTACTATTACGTACACGCTTTGAGTCTAGGTTAGTTGCGGCCGGATAATTAGTTAGTTTGTTATAGGAGAGCCCGTTACTCAAGTTTGCATTACCTATAAAAAGGGACGGCAACGACCGATGTAGTTTTTTAGTTTTGAGTTTTATTTTTTCCAAGTTATGAAATACATAAAATGTCCGAGTCGGGGACAACCATATTGTGTGTATTATCTGTGATTTCCCATCATGGAAAATTGCTAGCGACGAAGGGTTGATCATCACATCGACGCCTACATGCTGATTTGAGGGGGTCATTATCTTTGTACGTGTACTGATCGTGCACGGGTAGAGATTGTTATTGGAGGTTGCAAGGAGGAATACCGGGGACGAATTGTTTATCAAGCATCCCCGTGAAAGATCGGGCCATCTACACGTACGAATTAGCATCTCGCTAGTTTGTGTCTCATCAAATATCTTCACCAACACCCTCTCGTCTCAAACCATATTTCATCTCTTGTATTCAATCTTTGTCTCATAACCTCAGATTGGTATCTATGGGTTACTAGTAGTGTTGAT
>CBMN010749201.1:0-17973 GCA_000582825.1 Hordeum pubiflorum | reverse complement strand
TCGGGCGAAAATGAGCTTTGGGGTAGCAATGGAGCTTGGGGGGGATAAGAGGTAGGTCTTCTTGGGGAAGAAGACCCCCTATATATGTACTACCGCTTTGGCGGTACTACCAAGTCCAGGCCAGGTACTACACATAGTGCAGCAGCGGTAGTGCCGCCGGAGTGGTACTACCGTCCAACCCAGCGGTACTACTGCTTAGGGTCACATGGCCAGGGGAGGCAGTAGTAGTAGAGGGAACTAGGGCGGCAGTACCGCTCCAAGCGGTACTACCGTTCTAATGCCGCTCTAATACCGCTTAGGACAAAATGGAAACAGAAAGTTACACTACAGGATTTCTGCAAGCGTTACTGGCAGCGGTAGTAAGCAAAAGTACGGCTCCAGCGATACTACCATGCTACTACCGTCCTAGTACTGTAAAAGTAAATTAGGCAACAAAAAGTTACACACACAGGAACCCCAAAGCGACAGTAACGCGGTAGTACCCAGCGGTACTACCGTGGATACCAACGGTACTTTCGCTTGTGTGCCACCAAACTGTCCATAGAAAACAAAGAACTTGCTCCATGTTGCGAAAAGGGAAAAGTGGGAGCAGATGAGGTTGTGTACGTGTTGATTCCACCCATACCTTTCCAAAGTGTATCACCTCTTAATAGTACGATTGTCCTACGACTCAAAACCACCGAAAAAGAAATCGACAAAGACAACCGTCTTTACTATTTACCACCAAGGGGTGCAAACCGTCTGGTGCCAAGACATAGTATCTGAAATGCTCAATGCACACGGTTAGTCCACAAATTGCATTGTCATCAATCACCAAAACCACTATGTGAGAAATATGCCCTAACAGATGTTATCAAACCTAATAAGCACGAAAGAAAGGATGGATGTTGTGTTATGCCACGTCATCACAAGCAACATACCTCGTCAATTGGGCAAGCACACATGAGGGGGAAACACATTAGGAGAGAGAGAGAGGGAGAGAGAGAGAGGAGCGCCCAGTTTTCTCCTCCTCCTCTAGGGTTCCTGCCACAGCCATTACGATTGCCCCATCCCGGCTCCTCTAGCGCTAGACACTAAAGAAGGCAAGGCATGCCGCTCCCTAACCTTCTCCTCTTCGCGGCAAGGCGTGTCGCTCCACCCGGCTATGATGGTGGTGGCAGATGGGGGGTGGTATGGGGAAGATTTCATGAAAAGGTTAGTAGTGCCCCCATATCTCTAGGTGGAGACGATGAGATCTTTCTCCTCATCTCTCGTTCTCTCCATTTCTTCTTCCCCAAACCCTAAATGTTGTTCTCATGCCTTGCATGCCATGACCAGCATCACCGGGCCTGAGGTCTCCCTATCCGGTGGTGCCTCCTACAAGTTTTCTGGGCAAGAGGATAAAGTGTGGTTGGGTGGACATCGAGAGTCCAGTCATTGGACTTCAGCCTTCGAGCTTGTGGTGCCGCTGTTCACGCGTCTTCGTCATCCCTCACTCTTGCGTCTCTTTCAACTGGTAAGTTGTCACCTTCTCTCTCTTAATCCTTTTGTCAATTAGGTTCTAATTTCCATTTCCATCATTTAAATGGCTATGGATCTGACAAATGATGAGGAAAGTGAGTCAATAATCAATAGAATCATCGGCACAAAGATGTTAATGAGAACTTTTTGATGCTTGACTATCCTACTAGAACTAAAAGAAAAAAGAAGTTGCTCAGAGTGAGAGGTTTGATTGCTTGCTTGGAACCTCAATCTTTTCTAGGTAGTAGAGAATGCATATTTGCAACTTATCTCCATTGAGGAAATGTTGACTTGTTCTCATCACTGGACCTCGTCTTTAAAATTGGCTTGCATTCTTGAATTTGATGGTGTTTGCAAAGGAAATCCTATAAGATTAGGCACCTTTATGATAATAAGGCGACCGGATGCATCTGTGGTATGTACACCAACATTTACTATGCTGGTTTGTTTTCTTAGTGTTTAGTTACCCCGACTAGCTGATGACTGACTATGTTCTTCTACTTTAACCGAAGATTGCTCAACTATGGGAGGGTTTGGGTATTGCAACAAATAACGTTGTTGAATATCATGCATTGCTCCCGGGGTTGAGATATGCTGCGAAGAAGGGATTCAAATATGTTCGCGATCAAGGCGATTCTAAGCTTGTCTGTAACCAGGTCTGATGTTATACCTTGACTACTTTACAACTTTCATGTTCTTCCATGGAACCATCAATAGAACACTGCTTGATGTGCACTTTGTTCTTACTCTTTGCAGTTAACCAAAACAATAGACTTGTGGTCAAATCAAAAGAGATCGAATGGCTTTTGCGCATATTGATCCTACTTTGACATAACAGCCAAACAATTGTTAACATAGGTGACACATTGAAATTTAGATGGCCAATTGGAGCAAATGGCGAAGGTCTGATTTAAACCAAGACTTATTTGCATATCAAGGTTTTTCTCTTATTAGCTATAAGCATTGCATAACATTTAATTCCACACGGAAGTTCGTATTTAAAGAGAAATGATAGATTGTCCTCCCACAATTAACAAATTACAATTTGACAACAGAAATGTACATACATGTGGTAGAACCATAATTTTATAGCATAACACACGCCAATGTGCTAGTAATAGGTTTGGTCTGTTTTAGACAGTGGTAAACATGATCTACAAAAGAGCTTTTCATCAAGGATCCACAAGACATGATCATCCTGATCACTTCATCTGAATTGAAAAACTATCAATCAAGCATCAAAAGATCTTTTTAACTGATGAAGAAAAGAAGAGAAAAGATAGTGAGAGTGTGAGACATATGGCATGTATACACATGCACTCCAAAAGAGTTCCTGGAAAACCTCGTCACACCTGACTATGGTGATGGACAAGTCCAAGAGCCAGACTAAGCAGGCGCCCTCGATGGCTGCATTTAACAACCATGCCCCCATTGAGCTAACATGGAGCTTTATAAACACCAGTTATAGTGTATATCACGTCCGCATATAGGAAAACATGAGTATAATAAAAATATGAAGAGATCGACCAAAACAGCAGAATGTTGTATATGATATCCAAAGCATATTCATATAACAAATGTAAGAATTAATAAGTTACTAAGCTCGATGAAACAAATGGCAGTCTGTAACAGCAGTACACAGAGCAAAGGAACATCAGTCTGCCAACACAGTGATGCGGGGATAATGGGAACATGACAATTTGTAGATCCTTTTGGCAACAAAGTTATTTAACAATGAGAGAACATGCCATGTATGTAATATAAGCAATAGCAATGCATTTCAGAGCCAATTTTAGGTGTTGTTCCTTATTCGGAAAGATCATAATCACAAAACCTTGTGAACCTATATTCTTGCTTGTAAAAGAAGGGCTACTAAAAAAGGTAGTTCAAGAATTGAAAGCAAACAACAAATCTCATGCTTCAGATCCCAAGACATAGAGAAGTTATCCTTGTTCTGCAATCCTCTGCTTTGTCCAAATTCAACTACTTCTGATGGAAAGATATTTTCACAACATTGAATCTTTTCAAAGAGTTGATAATTAGCTGTCAAGGCCCTCTTCATCTGCATAGAATAGAAGAATGAATTAAGGTACTGTGATTATAAAGGAAGCAAGAGTATTAGTACATCATATAGCCTAAGCAAACTTTTGTTTCTAATGTGACAAAAATCTAACATATATGGCAATAACCGGCTGGTTATCACAACTTGACCATACGTGTTCACTGTTCAGCATCGAACTAATCTCTCTGAACCTTATAAAATCTGCTCAAACCAATAGGACCGCATTACATAAGTACTCACTCCGTCCCAAAATAAGTGTCTTAACTTTGCACTAAATTTTGTACTCCCTTTGTAAACTAATATAAGAGCGTTTAGAATAAGAGCGTTTAGATTACTAAAGTAGTGTTCTAAACGCTCTTATATTAGTTTACAGAGGGAATACAAAGTTGTACTGAAGTTGAGAAACTAATTTTGGGACGGAGGGAGTATGCAATAGCAAAGAACATATGCCAAGAGAAAAATAAATATGTTCATTATTCCCATGTGGCCTATTTAGGGTACATAGGTATAGGGTACATAGGTTCTAGGACCTTTTATAGTAACAACAACAGTTTGAGATCAAATATTTGATCCTGAACATAACATATAAACAGGGACAATTCTGATAGCAGTTTTTCTGCTAGAGAAGGTATGTTTTCATTCATTACATTGTTTCTCAAAAAACAACAGGTTGTCTTTATGGTAGGGGAGAGAATTAATTACATTCAACTAAAAAATAAACCATCCTACACAGATAAAGAAACATAGAACCAAGTCTAGCATAGATAATGAGCTGCCGTGTCAAAGTAACCACACACTTGCAATTTTCATGGCATTATTTACAAATGCCGAACTACATGTACATTTCTAAAAAGAAAAGAAAATTGCTTCTAAACAGAAACCTAGGCGAACAGTTTCATTCAAGAAGACCGACTTAGCAGGCCGTGGAAGCAACTCCATTCGAGTTCTCTGAGTGCCAGAAGCAATTCCGGCAAAACATAGTACCTCTTGCGGCAGTGGAAGAGCCAACTCAACCAACTGGAATCAAATTATATTCTTTTCCACTTCTGCACCTATTCTGTCACCAAAAACTCATGACGCTTCTTCAACGAGGTAAGACTCGCATGACAACAAAATAAAGTAAGCAATACATGCAAGTCCTGTTAAAAGAGAATGGCACATCTAAACCAGCAGGAGTAACCTGAGTAACCTTCACACACCACACATGTAAGGAACCAATTAACCACTAAACCAATTACCACTACATTCTCATGCAAGTAATTCATGTAAATACTGCATGAACATTACATGTCCCATGATGTAACAACTGGGCCTCAACTAAGTACAAAGATTAAGCCAATACAACAAACCAAAGCATGAAAGGATCAAGTTAGAAATAAAAGGAGGGAGAGGGGAGGGAAGTACCACCATAGGAACCAAATTGAAGCACCATACTCCCAAGAACCGCATGGCTACAGCAGGCACATATTGTCATGACGCAGATCAGATCTTCGAACGGATATTCCTGGTTATAGCACACCACGCCACATACACTGCCAGATCAATCTAGAGCCTGAAACGCCCTCTGAAAAACTGCAAGAAAAAAAATCACAGGTTACAATGAAAGATGAGGAAAGGAGGAAGAAAAATAGGAAGATGCTCACCTGTCGGCGCTCCTCCACAATTTTGCAGCTTTCCTCGAGCTCTCCTCTACAGGTAGAGGCTTGACCAAGAGGGGTTCCTCCGCTGCCACTGCTACACTCACTGCATCACGTCGGCATCCCCTGGCTAGCTCGTGTGCACCGAGCAACAGCGATGGAAAGAAGAGGGCCTGGGGAAGAAGAAAAAGGGAGAAGGGGGCAAAGGAGGAAACAAGAGTGAGGGCAGCGAAAGGAGAGAGAGAGGGGGCAAACCTGAACCAGCTCGACATCCTTGCTCCTGGGCTCCGGCCGACGAGCCTCCTTCAACAGTCGACCCCGCCCGGATCCGTCGCTCCACCAACACCGCTTCCTCCGCCCGCAGGCGCCGGACTCTCCACGGCCTTCTGCCCCACCCCGACCTGGGCGCCGCCATGGGGACTAAGTAGTTGGAGCTGGTTGGCCGTGGTGGTGATGAGAAAGGTTGGATAGAGGAGGGAGGGTGTGGCGGCTGTGTTGACTAGGGAACAGATCCCACCACCACCACAAAATGCGGAAGCGACGACAGTGGCAGTGGGGAGATAGGGCGACGAAGCGAAGGATTGCTGGGAGGTCCCCGGTGGCTTGTGCCTTTGCTCCGACCTCGCTTCTCCACCCCCAACCACTGCAGATCCACCCCAACGCAGCCGCCCCCGCTGCTTCTTGTTCCCGACGGCGGCCTCTCATGAGGCATGGACAAGCATGGTTGCGCCGCTGGAGAGAGGGGGAGAAGAGGAAGGAGAGAGTGGCAGAGCTGGCGGGTGGAGGTAGAGGAGAGGTGGCAGCATAGGAAGAGGGAAAAGTGAATTAGGGTTGGGGGCATCGGGAGAGCCTTTTTTGGCAGCCACGAAGCGCCGAGTAGGAACTGGACCGCGAAGTCATCCGGGAGCCCCTCCGAGAAGGCGAGTGAGGCGCGCGCGTGTCCATTTGTCTGAGCCAATCACACCATAAAATGAACCCAAAACGAGCGGACACATCCAAAATTTAGAGTCAGCCCCATGCGTCATGCACTGCAAACCAAAATCTAAGAGCCAACGTTGTAAGAAGTGTTGGATCTAGCAGACTAAAACATCGATGGCTCGAGGAGGGTATTGTAGCATCCTTTATACGTGTAATGGCCAATCATATCATAATTTGCGCAAAAACGCGACATTTTCTCGTATAGCACACGAACATTTGGAGTGGTTTACCTTGCTCAACATTTCTTAAGAACCTCAAAGGGGACTTCTCCGGTTTGGTCTTAACGTGCACTCGAACAAGCTTTTCATACCCACCGCCATTTAGCACAAGCTCCACATCTAACACTTCTCCTATCTTGGAGGCCATTGCTCTAGCCACCGATCTGTTGCCAAGCAAGTCCGGTAGATCCATGATCTAAGCCCCAAACACGCATGGAGTTAAGGGCGATAGATTCCATTATACTCAATTACCACAGCATGATGCCTAAAGAGCCAACAACTACCATTCATGGTCGTGTTCCAATCTCCGAAACACTTCGAAAAAGCGTAATCATCAAGTGGTATGAATTTTACATTGTGGTGTAAAAAGCAGGATGACTGAAGGGAGCCTTAACACAGACCTTTGTGTAATCATATGATTATGTGATTATGAAGATGTGTATGATGCTTATGGAAGGGGGGCGAAGACACCCTTTGTGTATGAATGGACCATTTCTGAATCATTAGTCACACATCGTTTCATATAGCTTGCTTACCTTCTTAGCCGCAGTTGGCCTTTGCGCCACGGGCGTAGCGGGTCATTGATAAGTTGTGAGTAAAAACATTCTCCGAATAGTCATTGATACGATGGTCTTCTCTTGCTTGTGTTCTGGTATGCTTGGTGTTGGGTTGTGCCACGGCCTCTTGCCATTGCGTCCCCATGACCCAAAGGCGTTTAGGATGTGGTTTGGTTTCCTGAGTGTTGACCGGACTTTGACACTTGCGGCTGCCAGATAGCGTGTTTTGCCATGTCTGTCCGGCCTTGGACCATTGTGGCTGGCCCAATGGCGTGTTATGTCATCTCTCCCGTCCTTTCATCGTTGCGGTCTAGGCGGCTAGCTTGTTCAGGCATCTCTCCCGGCCTTTCATCCCTGCTGCCTGGCGTGTACGCTACACCTGCTCACTGATAGTGCTCCTTCCTGACCCGTCCATCGTCGGGTCGGTTCTCCTGGTTTTCTTTTGCTCATGTGATCGCGGGTGGGGCTTCCTAGTTCGATAGTTCAGGTCATTTGCCATGGGAGGTGCGGTCGAGTTTTCTATGATTCCGGCTTGAGCATGAAAAGGTAAAACTTAAGTCAATTCACCTTCTCAATCACCCTTTGGGGATGGTTCATAGAAGCAATGGTCTCCTTTCAATCGACCCGTCTGTTTGGTTGTCCTGGTCGGACAAAGGAGGACGCGGGCAACGATCACCGTTGTTTATCGTTGGTAAATATACATGGCACATACAAACCGGAATAGTTCACTTGCAGACCATTCAGAAGAAAAATGCTTCAAATAGTTCATCTAAATTTCCAGTTGTATTAGTTGCTTCGTTTCTTACTGTAGTTGGTCTCTTCAGATAGTTTACTTCACTTCCACTTTATGTTTCAAATATTTCAATTAATTTCTGGAATGCAATTGGTCTTTGCGCCAATGTCACAACGGGTCATCTAGTGAGAGCAAGGAATCACATGTATGGTAGCTGGTAGCATATTTACAAAATTAAAACACACATTTGTAATGTCAAATCGATGCACTGACGGTGCAAGTCATCAAGATCTACATGCGTCGTCATTTGAGCAACATCGCCCTTTAAGGCCGTGTAGCAGATCGCCTGCTTTGGAAGTGGACATGCATCATCCAACTACTCGTGTATCGTGCGTTCTTCCATGGGCTTTTGGTTACAAGATCCACATGTGGCTCACCCAGCAACTCCATTTCTGGTCAGCCATGTCACATGTCCCCCTACTCCAATGCCACTGAGACCGTTGCTCGCCTCTTCAACATCACCAATGCCCTCCCACCTAGGGATCGACATTCCCTTTCCGACTGGTGGATTGGTTGTCGCGTAGCCGCTCCATCTTTGGCATGCCAAAACTCGAGTAGGCGATGTTGCTCGCAGTCTGGACCTTCTGGAAAGATGCAACGTTGGGGTCATCAAATATCAACAACCCATAGAGACAACGACTCAATGATGAAGATTTGACTTTGGACTGAAACGCACATTTGGCACATATCTGGAGTATCGTTAATGGTCTACTAACCGTCATGAGCGCCACGGTATGGACATCAATGTCGTCTTGCACCATCAGCTTCAGTGCCCCCGAGACTGCTCAACACCTGTTCACCAGGTGCTCATTCCTTCAGTGTCCCCGTTACCCGCTAGTGTTTCCCTTTTCCAACTGGTGGATTGGTCGGGCGGCCATTACGCCTTCGCCCAATTCGAAATCGAGTTGACAGTGTTGCTCACATCGCCCAATTCTAAATCGAGTTGACAGTGTTGCTCGCATCTAGACCATCGGGAAGAAACACAACGCATGGGTGTTCAACATGTTAGGGTGTATATTATAGTCGTGTACCCTTTTTATTTTCCCCATTATACAAGGGGCTTTCTACATACTTTACCACACATATCGTGTATAGCCTATGGCCACCTTGGAATACAATTAGCATATTCCTAATATGGTATTATACCCTAGGTTTTATTCTTAGCACATACAACTCATGTTCCTCTCTGAATCGATCTCGATCTAAGTTTTTGATCAATTTTTCTAAGGCGGTACGCTCACGTGCAACCCCACCTCCTCGACCCGCGCCTGTTTCTTTTTCCCGACGACTGCAATCGTCCCTATGCTACCTCCAAATCGAGGCCGTCTCTCCTTCGTCCAGGCCTCCCTACCCCGGTGTATATGCATAGGCCACTGCTAGCTCGGCACATCAACCTCCATCACACTTGCAACTGTCGGCTACCTTTCCGACATTTCCAGGAGGTTGCGCCTCGTCGCTATGTACAGAAGTACCTCGCCATCTCAGGACCTTGTCTCTTGCACTAACTTCTACAACCAATACTAGTCATGCTACATACTTCGACATCTATCTACTGCTCTGCTTCTATTTATAAGCGCAATGTTAAGACTCCTATACAGCTCAACGTCCACCTTTGTGCTTCGGTAAGCCTCTGTCTGATCTATCGTAATAGCCTCTGTCTGATCTATCGTAATGTCGTCATCGGTACCAACCATAGTAAGTGGAGGGCTTTCACCACCACTTGGCTACATAGTAGTAGTGCCATGTCGCCGATGACCAAACACACAGAATAGTTGTGGCACCTCACTTCACAACAACAATTTCATGCCATCCCGAGTAGCAAATCCACATGTAGACACCAAATCTACCCACAACCATCCATCGTCACGGTTGATGGCTGATGTCTTTCGCCACCCAGTGTCCTTTGCCTGTCTTCCTCTCCCCCTTGTCACTCGGCTTTGGGTCCAAAGGTTGACGATGGCGGTCGTATGCTCCTGATAGCGTTTTCACCCCTTCCCCTACACCTCTCATGTACTCTTCACTGCCTGCCAGTCCTGCTGGGCATCCTTGCCTGGCTACGAGTTTGTGCACTGCCTTGTTCCTGCATTCTGTGCTCCCATGCAGGTTGTCGCCATAGCCACAAGCTCGAGCACCACCACTAGCGGAGCAAGAGCACGGGCAGTCGGCACCGCCCCCGTCTCACGCAAGGACGCAAAGCGCCCAAGAGCACGACGCTACCTGTCGCCAAGGCCAGCAACGCCCAACAAGGGAACGTAGAATGCGGAATCAAGTATGTGGCACACCCGCAAACAAGGAAAGGACGCAACGCGGATCGACAGGGAACAGAGAGTGCACCGGAGGTATGGGAAAGCGATGAAAACACTGTTAGGAGGTGGCATGCCCATGCCATCTTCAGCCTTTTCTTCACTTGAACTTGCAAGGAGGAACCCTCAGCTGAGTTGCTCATCCCAGTTTTGCCCTCGTAGTATTCTATAACACCTATCACTTACTTTCCACTGGTGCCAAGGGAGGGTCCTTGGCCGACGCGGGGTTGCCTGCAATCAATAACCTTTTGCGAGGTGGCTTCATACCAGAATCTCTAAATTAACAATGTTTGCATTGGCATTGCATGTACCCGTATTTCCATTCACAAGGTCAAAATCATCTTTCTCTTTATACACCCGTTCGTGTCATGACCTGTTTTCCCTCCACGACCACCTTGGCCTCTACTACCCCAGCCACCTCTTCCACATGTGATCCTACCACGAGGTTGAGGAATGAACTCGATTTTAGGCATCTAGGTTGGAACCACCATAAAATAGCCAGACAAAAACTTCTACGAATCGCACAACACAAGGAACATTAGGAGCGGTTTACCTTGCTCAACATTCCCTACAAACCTCAAAGGGGGCTTCTCAAGTTTGATCTTGACGTGCACTCGAACAAACTTTCATACCCACCGCCATTTAGCCTCCACATCTAACACTTCTCCTATCTTGGAAGCCATTGCTCTAGCCACCGGTCTGTTGCGCGGCAAGTACGATAGACACATGATTCGAGCCCAAACACGTATGGAGGTAAGGGCGACAAATTCCATTACACTCAATTACCAAAGCATGGTTACTAAAGAATAAAGGATCACCATGCATGGTTGTGTTCCAATCCCCAAAACACACAAACTCCATCGTAAAAGTGTAATCCACAAGTGGTATGAATTTGACATCCTTTGTACTGCCCCATGCCAACCACATGGTGGTGTAAAAAGCAGGATGACCGAAGGGAACCTTAACACAGACCTTAATCAGTGCGAGCTTCGCGTGTGGGCTCTCCAATCAATCTTGGTAGATCAACTGCCTCAAACTCCGCGTCCAACAATTTAGTATTCAACGTTGTGCTATGCAATAAGGACCCCAAACGCACGGACCAAAACCAAAGAGACTAGCACAAACGTGAGAGCGAGAAGATCTTCCGTGTTTTCATTGGACACAATTTCTCTTGTTGTCCGGTGAGTTTTTAAAGCGTTCCCTACAATGACCCCGTCTCACGCATGCGTCGTCCATGACGTTGCTTTCCCCAAAGACTTCCGCGGGCTAGGGTGGTAGTTCCATAGTGACGCTTGTCAACCTACGATAATGACCCCCTCACGTCTTTCATCAATAGTGTTGTTGCACATTACTCCACCGACTACGTGTCGCGCATGCGCCTTCCCTTCGTGCTTGGTGCTTGTGCGCCTGTGACCTCATCTCCTCCGGCGACTTCTACAACCAGTACTAGTCGTGCTACATGTAGCGGCTTACATAAGAGGTGGTGGCCACTACTCTTCGGCAGCTACCTACTACTTCTGCTTCTTCATCGTCCGTTGCTTCTTCGTCGATCTCTTTAGTTGAGCCCCTGAGTACGTTGGAAATTACCAGACATCAATGTCTGCTACATGCTTCTCTTAGTTGATACTTGATAGTCAAGACACTCTTAGCACTTTGCCTTGTCATGTTCCTTCTTTTGTTCATGTTCCTTGGCTTATCATGTAGCTCATTTCAGGTGGTAAAATTATTGGCTAAAATTGTTGGCTCTGGTTGTAGTCATTCTCGACTTTGACTCTTGTTCTGATTAGGATCGTCACACAGGTGCTCTACTTGGTGTTGGCCCTCGGCGTTGTGACTTTCAGGTCGCCAGGAGCTTGACTGGCTTCACCTTCCCTCTACTACCACCGCTGCCAGTCTCTTCACCTCTGTAACTCCAGTACCAACTCTTTGTAGCATCATCGTCTTGGTCACTTGTGTGGCTCTCGCCTCTCATCCTTAGTTGCACCAAACATTTGAGGACGTTGGCACGACGTACCAGCCTGACTAAACTCGCAAATTGCGTCCACAGAGCCGACTAACTCCCTATCCTCATAGCACCAAGACGCCATCGATGCAATGCAGAGCCACAAACTTACCCCAATAGGACGCCCCACTCGTATCGTCGTTATCATGTGCTAATTATTTAGCTTAAGCGATCATGTATTAATTCATGGTTTTAATTTTTGAAAATGATACTTTTTTACACAACATCCACTAATTATTTTGTGCTTAGATATATAGCATGCAACTTCATCTGATGAATATTTGTAAACTGAAATAAAGAGTAAAGTGAAGCATGTACCATGATATATCGGAGTTAGGGGACATGCAACCAGAGTACGATTAGATTGGTAGGTATATCTCCACAATCTTGAGCTCAACGTGACAACTGCAAATTTCCAAAAGAAAGTAAGGCTAAACATGTGGACAGGTTGTGTCTCACACATTCACACGTAGATAACTTAATGATGAGCAGCTTACCCATAAAAATACTTGATGGTAGTTAATTTTGTAATGTAGATAATTGTAGGATTCTATGTACGATCTTGTACTCAGCTATAGCAGATTAAAATTAGGTGCATTCATCTGCAACCAACTTGCCTGAAAACCACCTTCATTCAAACTACGATCTCCACACTAAAGATCTGTTCACAGCCAAACAACCAAGGAGTTGGGGGAATTTGGGGCTTTGGGGATGGCATGACACTCTGCCCACTCCATGGAGACGTGTGGTTTGGTCAAGACTGCCAATGCAAGAAATAGGAGGAGCGAGGCTTAGAGGGGCACATAGCCGCAAGGCCTCGAAGAGGAGCAGGAGGATAGGCTACCACAGCACCAGAACTGATGCACTTCGGCAAAAACCATGCACTTGTGCCCACATGACTCCTTAGGGTTGGGTCGCCGCCTAGCTTTTTAATATCAATAAGTGTGTGTGTATGATGTACCTACACACTACCTCAATCTTCTAGGGGGTGCACCGAATCTTGCAGAGGCACGCAGGATGCAACGGAGAATAAAATGCATAAATACCTCTCTAAATCAAAGTATTTTCTTAACACCACATAGTACTACAATATTAGACAATCAATATATCATCATCATAAAACAACTTGCCCGTGCAGGAGGATTTGTATAACTTCCATTCTATTTCAGACTGATTACTTTCCTAATCTAATCACCCGGCCATTGATCCGTAGGATTTTTAATTAGTCAAATCGTTCGCTCATGGGTACTGCCTAGAGAAAGAGGAAGTGCTTTGCACGCATATATAATTCGCCTGAGTCCAGCTCCAAACAGACCGCCTGAGTTGATGGATAAATAGAGCACGATTGTAGTAAGTTTATTTTCAAATATTGGACACCATTATAACTATAAGAAATCTATGCACAGTCTAGAATTCCCCTTAACTAAAAATGACCAGGATATATACAAATATATAATTAATTTGTCTACCTTATATAATTATAAACTGGACAAGCAAGTATTTGCAATGGCTTACTTATACTTATTCAGGAAACATGACATGGCGCCCATTCCACCATCTAACCATTCAACATCTTGTCCAAATCTGACAAGACAGTCAAATCTAGTGTGACATGGACCCAATGAGGATATATTAAGTGGTTGAAAGGACTCTTGGTTTGTGAGACTGGAGTAACATCCACGGGCATAGTAAGCCAGGGGCACAAATGTTTGGTCAAGGCCAATAGGTCATTGAGTCTTTTGGCATGTGGAATTGCACTTAAACCTGCTGCGTTTATCCACAAGTTTTGGAAGCAAAACAATCTGTGGGAGTACAAGAAAGCCTAGAGGATGGTTCTCCGGCTCTTTGCTTTCAGAAATTTTGGAGGCTGTTCGTTAGATGCAGAACTGAATGTGCCAACTTCAGTTGTGCATAAACACTCCATGTGAGCTTCAACACCACAACCACAGCATTCAATCAGGCATCATTTACATCCAGAACTGAATTCAATCATTTGTACCATGTTGCCAACCTCCATTGGCTTAACTCGGCGAAAGTTGTGCTCTTGCCCAAAAAGGATGGGGCGGAGGGGATCGGTGACTATAGGCCTATTAGTGTAATCCATGCCATAGCCAAGATCATTGCTAAGTTACTTGCGGTCCGTCTTGGGCCTCATATGGACAACCTTAACTCCAAGGCCCAAAGTGCTTTCATCAAAAAGAGAAGTATTCATGACAACTTCATGTACGTGCGCAATCTCGCTCGTCGGCTCCACAAAAGCAAAACGCCATCCATCCTCCTCAAGCTTGACATCCGGAAGGCTTTTGACTCCGTGCGGTGGGATTACATTCTTGATCTTCTACAACGGAGAGGTTTCCCTAGCAAATTTCATGAGTGGGTTGCGGCCCTACTTTGCACATCCACTTCTCGGATCCTACTCAATGGTGTTCCCGGCACCCCCATTAAGCACGATCAAGGATTTCGCCAAGGAGACCCGCTCTCGCCCCTATTGTTCGTCATCACCATTGACCCTCTCCAACAAGTTCTCGACTTGGCCACTAGGCATGGGTTGCTTCACAAGATCAGAGGCCGTGGGGCTGTGTGTAGGACCTCGCTTTATGCAGACGATGCTATGGTGTTCATGGCCCACATCAAGCAAGATTTTGACAACCTCTCGTCCATCTTGGGCTGTTTTGGTGACGACATCGGATTAGAGACCAACTTCCAAAAGAGCTCATTTGTCCCCATTCGGTGCGGCAACCGCAACCTGGGAGAGATCCTTCATAACTTGTCGGCGACCCGAGCTTATTTTCCCATCGGCTATTTGGGCCTACCCCTATCCATATGGCAACTCAAGAGAACAGATTTCCAATTCCTTGAAGACAAGGTTGCCGCAAGGCTTGTCCCTTGGGATGGGCAAAACGTCACCACTACGTGTCGTGGTACCCTCGTTAAGTCGGTGCTCACCTCGCAAGTCATCTACCATGCCACTCCGCTTATCATTCTGCCACCAGTCTTAAAGAGCATCAACAAAATCGAGAGGGCCTTCCTTTGGGCGGGAAAGGACAAAATCATTGGTGCCAAGTGCAAAGTTAATTGGGCTACCGTGTGTCGTCCAAAATATCTTGGGGGATTCGGTGTGCTTGACCTCGACAAGTTCGTTCGGGCCTTGCGCTTACGTTGGTTGTGGTATGAGTGGAAAGAGCCAGACAAGCTTTGGGTGGGTATGGGGAACCCATGCGACAAAGTGGGCATCAACCTCTACCATCATATCAATTGCCCCTTTTTGGGATTCCCCTTGGCTCAATGGGAAGAAACCGAAGGACATCGCTCCCCTCATTTACTTGGCCTCATTGCGAAAAAATTGGAAAGTCAAGGAGGCCTTAGCAGACAATGCTTGGATTCGCAAGATAAGACCCAATATGATTCTCACCATGGAGCACCTTCGGCAATTTGTTGAGCTTTGGGAGCAAATTCGCCACACCCACCTTCGCGAAGATGTAATGGATGAGATGATTTGGAAACACTCGACCAGTGGGCTTTATTCTTCGGCATCGGCTTACCGCGCACAATTCATTGGATCTACAGTCACCACCTTCCACTACTACATTTGGGGCGTCTGGTCTCCAGCAAAGGTGAAATTCTTTGCATGGCTTGCAACTCGTAATAGGATTTGGACGTCCGACAGACTCGCCAGGAGGGGTTGGCAAAATTGTGGACTTTGTCCACTTTGCCAATGTGTGCAAGAAAGTGGAGCCCATGTTTTTTTCAAGTGGCGGTTCACCGTTAGGATTTGGAACCTCATAAAAAATTGGCTCGGTCTTCATGTGATTGACACAGCAACTGGGGGCGCCTTGCACTCACTCTCGCATTGGTGGAGAAACATGTCCAGAAGCAACATCCCCAATAGGAAGGCCATGGCATCCCTCACCATGCTAGTTGTTTGGATCAACCATTTGGAATGAGAGAAATGCTCGTGTATTCCGACACAAATCAACTCCGGCACCGGCCATCTTCAGTACGTACCATCAAAAGAGATGCTAGACTTTGGGTTGTCACGGGTGCGAAAAAATTGGGAAACATAATGCTGGGAGAGTAGTGACCATTTTGTATTTGGGGTGGTGTGTAACAAACTCTATTCTCCTTCTTAATTAATAAATGAGGCAAAGCTTATGCCTCCGTTTCGAGGAAAAAAAGTACATATATATATTCTGCAGTTCACTTGTCCAACAAACCAATGTTTTAAACACCCTTTGCAGCATATAACCTTTCCCTTTCTCAAGGTATTAGTTCAATTGAGAGTTACTGTAGTTGTCATGTAGACCATCATTTTAACAAGGTCATACTGAGTATTTTGGGCAGCTGACACCATTATGGTCAGCACTCTGAGAATTATGTCTAACAAAATAAGACCGAACTGCTACATGCCCTTGCATTCGACCCCACATGCTATTAATACGACTTTTCACATGGTTCAGGCCTGACAATGAGAACCAGTAACTAAGTAGATTCAGAATGGGGATAGATTCAGGCCTGAAAAAGGTTGCGGTCCCTCTCCGTTGCTTTACTGCCTAGATAATTTGTTTATTAAAGGTTCCAACTCTACACAGTACCTATGCAAATGCTTAATCTAGATGCTTGCCGCTGTTGAAACGCAATCCAAAAACCACAACAATCATTGACTTCGATGAAATGGATATACACATGCATTAGTTACCTCGCACTTGCTGAGCTCGAAGAATTTGATGAAGATGATGTCGGTGCACAGTGTACTCTTGGGAGTCCTTGGCATCCATGGGCACCTCAAAAAAGTTGGAGAAAGCAGTACGAAACAACTAATATATTCTGGATAGGGCATGAATTGAAAATCAATTGCCAAGCACAAAGCAAGAACGACTAAATAAACATGTAGTGAAAGCCAAGCAAGCAAAGCATGAAAAGGAGCATGGTCAGGCTGCCAGGACAGTGATGGCGAAGAAGGTATCCCCCATGGACCATGAGTCGTCCTAGTATCCTATACTCCGAACACCACCATATCAAAGCACAATTGGCACATGTAGTAAACAAACCAATTTCTGTCAAAATATAATTTTTCTTTCATGGTGTACATCTGAAAGCAGATTTATAAGTAGGCATACATCTATTAACTTTACTTTTGAAAACTATTAATAGTTGTACAAACAGAAACTGTGAGATTAAGGATTCAGCAATAAGCATTTGCAGATTTTCTTGCACCAAAATTGTACTTCCTAAGTCCCCATAACATCACGCTCAAGACAACAAAAAAGTACTAATTGATATGTTAGCACCCAGCCACGAAATTTACAAAACTGGAAATAATGCACAAGCTACCAACTACCAAGATGATCTTAGCAGATAATGTTCATCCAAAATAACACCAACTTCGTTTACCTTTATCATGGTGATGATAGAGCTACGAGGCTGAGTCCGTCATGGAACAGAAACCCTAGCTCTCCCTGTCTTTCACTTCTTTTTTGATGGTCGACCCTGGCGGCGAGAATCACGGGGAGGCAACCCTCCTGCATCACCATCGTCACGCACGGTCACAACAGATCAGATCGACCCCAGAGGGGGCGGGGAGCAGTGGTGACCCTGGTAAGCAAAAAGTCCTTGCGGAGGGGCAGGGTGAGGGGAGAGGAGGGGAGCTCACCAAGGAGGAGGGCATCAGCTGTCGCCGTAGTTAGCCGTTGCGGCATCTGCGCGCGACCCCTGGCGGCGAGAATCTACGCGGGGTGGCGCTGCTGCGAAGGTTGACGTCGCAGCCGCCGGCATAGTATAGACTGCGGCGGAGGATTGAGGTGGCGGCGGCCTCACTTAGGTCGGATGTTGGGTGACGACGGCGAACGCTGAAGTTGAGGATTGAGGGTGGCGGTGGCGGCGGCGGCGGCCAATAGGTTACAGACAGGTCTTTTTTTTTTTTTTT
>CBMN010749196.1:0-13428 GCA_000582825.1 Hordeum pubiflorum | reverse complement strand
CGCTTTGAGCGCCTAGGCGTTGAGGCCCCCCCCCCCCCCCCCCTTAAAGCGCCTCGACGCCTTAAAAACATAGCATGCTCTATTGTCCCATAGTCCTCGCAGAATCCCAAAAACCTCTAGCTGGTGAATTGGGAACCATTGTCAGCGATTATCCTACTCGGGATGCCAAATCGTATAAAGACGTTACATTGTATAAATTTCTCTGCCAACTTGCTTGGGACAAAAAACTTTTTTGTTGCGATAATGTTGGTCAGGGGCTCGATCTACTTTGTGAATGTGTTGATGGCCATAATCAGGAATTTGAACCCACCCACCAGGAACAATGGGGAAGGGACCAAGGAGGTCGAGCTCCCAAGTCACGAGTGACCAAGACAGTGGAGTTGCCTATAAGGCCTGCATGGGTTGGCGTGTTTCCCTATTGTGGAACTGGCATGAACTCTAGTGTTGAACCAGCTCGGTGGCATCTTGCAGGTGGGTGCTTAGGTGGGAAAGCAGGTGGCGGGCACTGGGACAACGACTGTCGGGGAAGACAACTCCGGGCGCGGTGCCTGCAGAGATGGAAGAAAACTCGACAGAGGGCGCGCCCAAGCGAGGCGCCGATGACTGGCTATTGCTGGGTGGTTGCAAGCGCGGCGACGCGCATGGAGATAGCGTGCCGATTCGGTGAGTGGGAACGCTGTTGTAGTGACCTGCGTGCTGAATGGTGTAGCCCGACGTAGGTGTAGAGGCAGCGACTCAACATCGACTTGAACTAGACAAAGAGTTGGGGCAGCTTGCTGAGGGGTGAACTAGCGCGCGGTATGGTCGGAGGCAACCCCTGTCGTGGTAGAGGGAAGCGCGTTGTGAGGTTGGGGAAACACCAAATTGGATCGGGAAAGATGCGAAGCAAAAAATCTATCCGGATCAGAGCAGAGGTATGTGATGGAAATGATGTGGGAAATTTTTGAGGGAACACCGATCCAGGGGGATGATCGGTCGCGAAGAGACAAATCGCGCTATATTGAGCAAGAAGAAAGAGAACGATCCAGCAAAATCAGGAAGAATGAGTTGCGGCGGAGAAAAAAACATCTACGTAGGCTCATGATACCATGTTAGAGGGGCAACCAGTCTATTGCATAGCCCAAGGTGTAATTATATAGTACAAGGGACTTGGGAGTACAAGCAAGGAGATCTAGATTAGTATGACTATATAAGGAGACATAGACCAATACCAGGACGTGCGGAAGCTAATGGTGGCAGCTGCCATGATTATTGGTGGCGCGTCTCGCGGCCGATCTCGCTTGGTGACCTCGGTGTTCATGACATGGAGCGCACCGGCCTCGCGCTTCGCACGCGCTGGCTCTGGTTCAACCGCACCGACAACTCTAGAGCCTAGAGCGGCCTCGACCTATTGTTTTTCGCCGAGGAACACTCCTTTTTCTTCGTTTCCACCGCCATGAAGATCGACAACGGCCAGCATGCCCTATTTTGGGAGGATCGCTAGATTGAGGGGAGATCACCCCTCCTATATGCGTGTATACCCAAGCGCCGCCGCAAGCTCAGGACGGTTGTCGATGGGCTACAGGCTCACCGATGGGCACAAGACATCCACGACACCATCGACATCCAGGAAATAGGCCAATATCTCCAGCTCTGGCACAAGATCGAGCATACGACGCTCTCCACCAAGCCTGATTGCCTACTCTGGAAGTGGAGCACGAGCGACATCTACTCTGCATAGTCTGCCTATCTGGCCACATTCCACGGCTCCACCACGTGTGATGCTTGGAAGCTCACACGGAAACGCTGGGCACCACCGCGCGTCGAGTTCTTCCACTGGCACGCCCACCTTGATCGGTGTTGGACCGCGGACTGCCTCGCTTGCCACGGCATGCAGCACCCCGCGTTGCCCCCTCTATTACCAAGCACCAGACCATGCACCACCTCCTACTCGTGTGCCCCTTCTGTCGGCAGGTCTGGTACGAGACCCTGAGCTGCCTGAGGATACCCTATCACCCACCCGACAACGAGATGTCGGTCAACGCTTGGTGGCACTCCGCGAGGCAGCTTACCCCCAAACCGATGCACAAAGGCCTTGCCTCCGTGGCCCTGCTCATATGCTTTGGAAGCACCGAAACTACTGCGTTTTTGGCAGAGGCTGCCCCTCGGTCCATGCCCTGGTGACGAAGATCAAGGAAGAGGCAGCCCTTTGGGCTAGTGCCGGCGTGCTAGGACTTAGAGCTGTCATCCCCCAGACCTGGGACATCCATTGATTTCACATATTGGCTCTGTAATTGCCTCTTAGGAGGACTGTAACTCAAACCCTTCCTGTTCAATGAAATGGAACACATAAATCTTTTGCGTCTTCTCAGAAAAAATACTCTTTAACACATGGTTCACATTACACCATTGTGTTGCGTAGCAGCTTGATGAAAGGGAGATCGTCACCTGGTAGGGAGATAAAATGACATAGGGCGTGCTGCTATGTGCAACCGGCGTTCTTCAACCCGAAGGTCATTGTTTTGTAGCAAAATGTGCCAAAGGGTGTGATAATGTTGGTGTTTTGCACATCTTTTCCTCTCATGCGGATCTGGTGGCAGCCGAAGTAAGCATCCAGAAAGCACAAGTACTTGCAGCTTGATGTGGAGTCGATGGTCGGATCTATCTAGGGTGTAGTGGGAATGAATCCTCAGGGTAGGCTTTGTTTAGGCGGCTGTTGTCGACGCACAATCGAAGTTCCCCACTCTTCTTCGGTGCTAACACCGGATTGCTAGCCAGGTGGGCTATAGGATGGGCTCGATGAAGTTCACCTTCCACGGCTTCTCGATTTCTCGGAGTATCACCTTCTTCTGTTCGGGGTTAAAATGCCACAACTTCTACTTGATTGGTTTGATGGATTTGTCAATGCCAAGCCTGTGCTCGGGCACCTCCTTGGAAATTCCAGGCATATGGGCTAGTAGCTAGGTGAAGACGTTTGCGTTGTCCCGAAGGAAGGTGACAAGTTTGAGTTCTCGTACTGGGGGGCTGGGGGGCGGGGATTAGAGCCAATCTTAGCTACTTTCATTAGGTTCATCGTCACGTAAGAGTGTCTCCTTGATTTCATCTTGAGGAAGGACTGAGAGCTTGGGCTTGTAGCGAGATGGGGTTGGCGTGACCCATGAGTGAGTTCAGACCATTAGGTTTGGCGTTCTCAGCAATCCCACCGAGTGAGTTTCGTCCCAACTTGAAGCTTTGTCGCATTGCACCGCATGCTCGAGGGAGCCGTGAACAAGATTGATACCTTTTGGTCTCGCGATCTTTACTACCATGTGGGTGTAGCTTGAAATGCCTAAACACTCGGTGAGCTATTGTCGGCCCAAGAGGGCTTTGTAAGGAATCTTGAAGTTGTTAAGCTTCATGCACTAGCCAACGCAACCAAAAGTCCAAACTATGGGAGAGGAGGGCCGGACATTACACTCCAACACTACCCCTCATGTCTATACCCGACGTGGGCAACAAAAGCGGGGGCAGTGCACAATTATTTATTGCGTGTACTGGGATTTGAACCCTGTACCTCTTAGTTGCAAGTTTATGCACCTAACCAGTTCACCCATCAGTTCAAACTGATGGAAAGGGCTAGGCAATCCACTTATACATTTCAACACCCCGTCTCACGTTTGACGTGGGAAGTCAACACGTGAATAGACTCAGAGGTATNNNTCAAGAGGCCTATACGTGGACATAGAGGGGGGCATCAACAATTTTTGAATACATTGCGAAAGCCAGGACTTGAACTCAAGTCCTTAGGCCCTGATACCATGTTAAGCTTCATGCACTAGCCAACACAACTAAAAGCCCGAACTCTAGGAGAAGGCCGGACATTACACTCCAACAAAAGTCAATTACTTGAAAGGAGCACCGCTCTTTGTGGTAATTGTCCCCTTCACCAAAGATGGCCGGGAGCACCACCTGTCGGGTTGGCCTAAGTCTATGGAATGATCACAACGTTGATTTGATCTCTGATTGCGAGATCCGCATCTGCCCGAGGGCTCTTGTCATGATAATGCTTAGGGAACTCCCACCGCCAATCAAGACGCGGTGAACTGAAGCTATGTCGATCATTGGCGATACGACCAAAGGGTAGCGACCTGGGAGGCGATAGCTCGTCGGGCAATCGGTCTCGTCGAAGAGAATCTACACTTTGGACCACTTTGATCAAGGAGTAGAGGCTTGGGTAGGAACGACCATGGCGTTCGTCCCCGACTCGTAGCAAGTCCAGTCACTCACAAGTGGTTGACGCACGGTGATGTGGGAGAGTTGTCTCTTAATTCCTCAATCTCCAAGTTGATAAGTTAGCAGAACTCGCCGTAGTTGGCTCGAGCGTGGGAGCCACTGTTGTGAAGTTCGCAACAATTCTCAGAGTCCGCTGCTTCCTCAGGATCCCACTTCTCAATAGGTCCAATTTGATGACACAAAGTCCCCAAGGCTGATGTTAGTTGTCGATGGTAATTTCCTTGGTGCCTCATAGTGGTATGATAGTCGCGCATGATTTATGTAGTCGTGGCAATGCCAGGGCAACTCCAACGCGGTTCACCAAACTGCCCCTAAATGTCCGGACCGGACTGTCCAGACATATTTTGCATCCAACGCCGTTCACCAAATTTGTCCGGACTGGCCCTGATGACCGAAATCCCACAAACCGATAACAAACCTAAGGGAAGTTTGGGGGTGTCCGGACATCCGCCACGTCGGACTCAGACACCGCCGGCCCACCCAAATACCCCACCCGGAGCCCTTTTATCCCCACTCCGTCCTCCCCTGTGTTCTGTATCCGCACCCTCAGTGACTGCCATCGCTGTACCACCCTGACCGCCGCCCGGGCCTTGCCGAACCTCCGCTGCTCCAACCAGACGCCCGTTTGGCTTACACCATCGTTCCACCTTTGATCTTGCCTGTCGCCCAGGTACCATCTGCGTCCATGGCGGATAGCACGCTCGGCAAGCGTTCGGCCAAATGCCACAACGGATATTTTGACATTGTCCCTGTTGAATTTGAAGGAAGCACGATGATTGCGTACTCGGTGAAGGAGGATGAATTGTTGTGTGATGCGTGGTTGACCACAAGTGTGGAGTTTGAAGGCATGAAGCATAATGTGGTATTTTGGCAAAGTGTGCATGTTTGTTTCAATAAGCACAAGCACTACACGGCCTACAACATGGAAATGATCCATGATCGCGGTGTGAGGTCACTACTCCATCGATGGTACACCATTCAAAATGCCGTCAACCAGTATCGTAGTGAGTATGCACCGGTGCGAACAAGGTGGCCAAGTGGCACGCACTCGAAGAGCTCGTAAGTTTTACTTCTTGTTGCTCTATGTGTTGGTCATTTCATTGATTTGCTCAAGGTTGCAACCTGTTGGCCATCAATTGTCTTCCTTTGCTAGCCGTACATGCATGCGCATGTACCATAGGACGGAGTGCAAGTCCTTGACAATGATGCATTGTTGGATGAAGCTCAATGACCACGGCAACCGGATCAGTTACCTATGAAGCAGTGCAAGCTCGAGGAGAGGAAGCTTGAGACGAAGACCACTTTTGGGATTGATGAAATTTAAAAACTTGTTGAACATCTTCCGAGGAGTACTTTCGGATTTAAATGTATGGTTGGATTGCTATTGATCTAGATGGATTTGCAAAGTGACCAGAGGGAGTCATTTGGTTTAGTTTTATTTAAAAAAATAGGAAAGGGTGGACATTTGGTGACTAAGGTTGGATGGCGTCCGCCCCTATTCCTGTCCATGGACACGTCCGGATGTGTCCATGGACATTTGGTGGCCGTTTTGGTGAACCGCGTTGGAGTTGCCTTCAACTCAGGTTACCAGGGAATCCAGGACACGATTTATCCAGGTTCGGGGCCCCAGTCAGGATTAATAGCTCTACTCCTGCTTTGATTGATATATGTGGGAAATAGTACAATCTGGGTTGGATGGATCTGGCAAGTTTCTAGGTATCTCGACGGGCTAAGATGATTGATCTAGGTGAGATCCGCCTAATCGTTAAGGGTTTCGCTGACTCTTGGATTGATTGGTCACTCTTATGGGGTCTTGGATGCCTTTATATTGTTTACGGTTGGCGGTGGCTTTTCCCCTCATACATATATCCTCGTCGTATACTGTAGAACTCTAGATCAGATGTGACTAGAACCCGTTGTCCTATTGCCTTGTAACCCGCAAGGTTTCCTTATTGCATATCTAGAACGTGCATCCCCTTGATCGACGGTGCTCCACATGGGCCTCTACGTCCTGCATACACGTTTACGGGCGGCCTGTAATTTTCACGGTACCACAAATTTTTCGTATCTTTGTAAATTCTAGATTTTCAATAATATGAACCGAATAGAATCATAATACAAATTAAACATATGAATATAAATGGTTCGAAAGGCAATTCACAATACAACAATCATCTTTATTACAACAAATGTTCAAATTTGAATAATTATTACAACACCAAATTGTTCAAATCACACACAAATACATATGAATAAAAATGAGAATCTATCCCCCATAGAGTTGCCATCGATGCTCAACAAGATCATCCTGGAGTTGGTAGTGTGAAGCACAGTTCTTGATCTTCCGGTAGGTGTCAAGAAATGTAGTGATCTCATCTGCGTCCCTGGCAAGCTTCACACGGCTACCAACATTGTCATAATAAAACTATTAAGTCCAAATCCCTCTCATCCTCGATGATCATGTTGTGCAGTCATGATGTTTCTAAGGGATTTCTTATCCCAGAAGCAAGCGGGACCTCGAACAATGGCAACCGAGCTTGCAACACACCAAATGCCCTCTCAATATCCTTTCGACAAGCTTCTTGCTCTTCGGCAATTATTTTGTGTTTCTTGGTTTTGGGGTCACTAATGGTCTTCACAAATGTTGACCATGGAGGATAAATACTGTCGGCCAGATAGTACCCCATGGTATAGTCATGGCCATTGACGGTATAGTTGCAAGCCGGAGTTTTGCCACTAGCTAGCTAAGCAAATAGATGAGATCGCTGCAAGACATTGATATCATTGAGAGACCCCGGCAAACCAAAGAATCAATGTTAAATCCATAAATCACGTGAAGCCATGACTTCAAGCACAATGGTGGGTTTACGTTTGTGGCCGGTGTATTTCCCTGCCCGAGCCACCGGGCAGTTCTTCCACCCCCTATGCATGCAATCAATACTACCTAGCATGCCCGGCCATCCCCTTTCTTCGTTCATCGCCATGAGCTTCTTTGTATCTTCCTCGTTTAGAGCTCGAAGGTACTCCGGGCCAAAGACCCGGATCATTGTCTTCGCAAAGACCCGGACGCATGTGATGGTGGTCTCTCTCTCTCTCTCTCTCTCTCTCTCCACTAAGCTGATCTACATGTTCTTCCTCACCTTGCTGCTCGCTTGGTCTGCTTCTCCTGGTTGAGAGCATCGCACAGATCATTCTCATGCCATCAGAACAGATCTCAGCCTCCAGACTGAAGAGACACCCATTCGAAGACATTCAAAGACGGATCAACGAAATCCATTGCGCAGTTAGGTGCCTTAGTCCCTGTCGATCGCTGGGTCCCCCAGAGTTAGGTGCCTTGGTCACCGCCAATAGCTGGGTCCCCCAGAGTTAGGATTTGGGCTGGCTCGGGTTGGGAAAGTGAGCAGAGACAGGTGGCCAGGGAGGGAGGGAGGTAGACATGACGTGGATAAGTTATCCTAAACTCCTAATTGTCCGCCACATGGCATCCGAATCAGCATGAAACGATGCTAAACAGGATCAAGGTTATAATATAAATTAAATGGTTTCGATTGTTGAAGTTCTAAAGTAATTGTTTAGGAGTTGAAGATTGTAAGATGAACTTCCTTGAAAGTTCAAGGCTGAAAAGTGGACCTCTTTCTATCGAAAACCAACATATATGTGCAACAAACTTATACGAAGCTGACAAGGATGCTATATGTTAGTTGTGTTGCATGTGCTAAAAGCAAACATGATTACATGACCTTTCTTCTTATTGGGTATCCTTTGGAGATTGTTATATAGATTGAAAATGAATATGGGAATATTCAAAGCAAGTATGGTCAAGCAGGCAAGAGATATATGCAATGGGCAGCTCAGATGGCACTTGGGCTTGATACTGGCATTCCTTGGGTGATGTGCCGGCAAACTGATGCTCCAGAACAAATTGTAGGTGATCTCACAACCTTGTGATAATTTCCACTAGTTTTGTTTACTATATGTAACAGAGTTCTGACTCGGTACTTTTTTTGGTAGCTTGATACTTGCAATGCATTTTACTGCGATGGGTTTGAGCCAAATTCTTACAATAAGCCAAAGATATGGACTGAGGATTGGGATGGATGGTATGTGGTTTGTCCCTGGTTTCCTTCATAATAAGCTTGAACTTTTTTTTCCCTGCATGCATGTGCATGATCGATCTTTCTTCCATGCATTTGTTTAGCTTTAAAGCCAAAAGTTTAAAAAGTCTGCTGAGTTCTATGGTTTGCTGTAGTAGCAGATCGAATGCGTAACCATATTCACATGGATAAATGATGTTTGTCCATATGAATGATGTACCTAAACTAAATATGGCTACCCTTCTGTTATATTTCTTCAAGAATTACTAATTGGACTTCCTTCTAGTTTCATGTTCTATTTGAAGATATTTGTTCTCTTGAAAACTGCAACCTGATGTATTGCGCAGGTATGCCGACTGGGGTGGACCATTGCCTCATAGGCCTGCCGAAGACAGTGCTTTTGCTGTTGCTCGTTTCTACCAACGTGGCGGAAGTTTTCAGAATTATTATATGGTAAGATGTTCCTCCATAAGAGAAATAAGAAAGGGAGATTCTAAAAAAATCACTATCTCCAACAGCAAATTCTATGCACTTTGATCTGGCTGGGGAATCTGAATATGTTTGCGCCCAAGGCTCTTAGTCTGACCCATATCACTAGCATATGCATATGATTCCAAGATTTGTTTGAATGGAGCCCTAGCTTCAGTCCTTCGAGCTGTCACATGTTGATGTATATATTAGTTGTGTGTATATACCCCACTGTATAAGGGGTATCTTGCTGTGTATATACCCCATTATATAAGATGTTTCTTGCATATTTCCCTACCCAAGTAATACAAGTTGCATTCCCATAGCAACATCATTAAATATTCCCAAGCATGATTAAACCGCATCAACATGCAGCAGCAATGAGTAGTGATAATAAGACAAAAAGGGAAACTTCTCCTAATGGCAGTATTGTATCGTTCCTATTGGTTAAGGGGGTTGGGTGTAATCTCTTGTAGATTGCCTTGTAATCCAAGTCCGTAGCCCTTCCTTCGTAAAAAGTTATTGTAAACTTGTACAGTTCATATTCTTCGATTCTACCTTTTGAATTGTACACTTGTGCAGTACAATGAGCTATGTTCAGTACAACTTGCAGTCCTCATTTTTCTCAAGTTTAATAAGGCGAACCAAGTTCTGAGCATATTTCAAGTTTCAAAACAGATATTTCAAGCAATGTAGTGATCCTTGGTTCACATTCCCTTAGATGTTTGACAAATATTTATTCCAGCTTGATATCATAAGTTACATTCCATAGCCCTTTATTGGGTTGACTTAATTCTGGTACTTCTAGTAAAATGTCAGCCAATTGTTCATTTGTAGCGTGAAAATGTTTTACCATGAGTATGATGGTTCTAAATATTTTGTTTGCAGTATTTTGGTGGAACAAATTTTGCCCGAACAGCTGGTGGTCCACTTCAGATAACAAGTTATGATTATGATGCTCCAGTCAACGAGTATGGTATGTGAATTTATTTGTAAGTGCAAGACTTCAGAACTATAAAGATTTAATGTATTTTTTGTTTTAAAATATAAGAGGCCTAGGACTGATGTGTACTTTGGCCCATAACGCGTCTTGCTCATTTTGTCCTTGAAATAGTGCTCCCTCCATACCACGACAATAATTTTGGAACATGGGAGTAACATGTAACGATCACTTTGTTAAAAGCATGATTTGTGCTTTTTTGCGCTAGTGACTGATACCATGAGCCGGCTCTTCGCGTCTTAGGCTGCATAACCTGTCGGCCAGTGTTTTGCTGTATGCGCACAAATTCGTCATCTTTTGCCACCCGAATAGAACGTATTGCTTGCAACTTGCTCGCGTTATTCGAGCACACATTAAGGTTATATAGCAACTTCTTGAAGTGCTTGGTGTTACCTATCACTGTTTGTGGAAGTAGAATCTGTGTAACATGTCGATGTAGAGTAGTTGTATTACCGTCTCCTCGTGGATCCCTCCAACGATTCGTAGTGTTGTAGCTGCAACACCTACAAGATATGCACACGTGTGGGATTAGCAATCGGTTGGTGCTTGGGCGGAAATGTGCTAGCAACTCGGAACAACGGTCAAGGAGGTAGAGGCACCATAGGGTTTCTGAAACCCTTGGGCAAGAGTGGAGGAGGTGGGTGACGTGACAGCCGTCAGGGTGTGCATGCCTCCCCATGCCCTCTTTTTATAAGGGGCGACCCCCTCTAGGGTTTAGGGCACCCTCCCTAATGGTGCAGACTATACCTGGCCATATGCCGGGCCGGACCGGGCTTCGGGCCAGGCCGGAAAAAACCCGCCGCTGAAAACCCAGGCCCGAGCCTGGCCCGGCCCGATGGTCGGGCCTAATAAATCGGGCCCGAGCCCGAAAAAGCCCAACACGGCCCGGCTCGACTGCGGCTAAAAAATAATTTTGCTCAAGCCCGAGCTCGGCCCGGCCCGACTGTCAGGCTCGATTTCCAGGCCCGAGCCCGGCCCGATGGGATGATTAGGCCCGACCCGGGCCAGGATTTTCAGGCCGGGTCCATTCGGGCCGTCCGGGCCGGGCTGCCCATGGCCAGGTATAGTGCAGACCCAATCGACTCAATCTTCTTTACATCCTTCAGGTCAAATCCGTTTTTAACTTTGGACCTTTAATTGTGTGACCCATATACACTTAAAACAAATAACACCTTATAACAGCGAGGAATAGCACCACCTGTACACGATACTAGAATATATCTCTAGCACGGCTCTTTTCCTCTCCAAATACCATTTCGTGGCGGTGAATGATGGATGAGCAGTAAAGTTTCAAGTCTTTTTATAACACTCTTCCAGGGGCGATTGTTTCGAGTTCTTGGAGGCTGAACTAGAAATTGTGGGCCCATCCACACCGAAGTTCTTCATTTTGATTGCCTGCTAGTATCGGTCCTACACCACTGAGAGACTTGCATGACGTGGACTTCAGCATGCTCTAAGATGTGTGCTTTGCGACCAATCAGTGGAGACCATGGGCCGCCTCCTCACTGGCTGCTCCTTCTTGTGCACTCTGTGGCACGATACTTTTGTGGATTTTTTACTGTCCAGCCCTGCTGCCTAATTTAGCCTCATCGATGTGTGGTAGTAGGTTGTCCAATCCGCCCCCAATGCTGCGACGATGGGCACCTCTTTGGGGATCACACTCACGGTTGGTGGATTTGGAAGTAGCGCAATGCGGTCACCTTTGATGGTGCAAGCAAACATTCCTATCCTATTCGACACAGTAAAGGTCGAGGCCCAGCTGTGGGCACGAAAGTAGAGGTGGTGGGTCTTGAGGTTCTTGATCCGATGGTGCCTAGCTCTTAGGAATATGTTGTATATTTGGTTGTGGCCCATCTTTGGGCTTGCATGTAACTATCTTTTTCTATCAATGCATTGAGACAAAACCTTTTGCATTTTCTTGAAAAGAAGCATGATTATGGTGAACTTTTACAATTTTAGCATTTCTTCATTCAAATTGTGTCATATGGTAGCATGTGGGTGCCTTATTATAACAACAGTAAATGTGTATATCATCAAGTGATTTAAGAGTACGCATCTGATTTATATCTTAGTGTTTGGGTGTATAAAACATCAGAGTTACTATTCAGAATGGATGGTATTATTATTTTCAGGTTTCTTAAGGCAGCCTAAGTGGGGACATCTGAAAGATCTACACACAGCTATCAAACTTTGTGAACCAGCTCTCGTTGCAGTGGATGGCTCACCTCAATATGTAAAGTTAGGATCAATGCAAGAGGTTTGTTGTCGGTTTCTTGCTTTTGATTTCGTGAACTATGTATATGCTGAAGTATATGTGGATTTCCCAACCTTCTTCATGAGTTCGGACGTTTGGTTCTACTGTGCATGAAACCTGATAGGGTATCAGAATCAAGAGGTCTTGGTTCAAGTCTTGGCGTTCGCAGTTTTGAATATAAAATTGTTGGCCCTCTTTCTGTCCACGTTTAGGACCTTTCGAGCCACACATGAGCAGGGCCATTGGAGTATGTGTGGATTGCCCAACCTTCTCCATGAGTTCAGACTTTTGGTTCTACTGGCTGGTGCATGCAAACAGTCTAAACCTTCTATTATATTGGTTATAGGAACGGGTAACCTATTGCCCCTCTACTTGTCATGTGGGGCATCCCCTATAGGCGCAGGAGGCCGTATGTCACCAGATGCAAGCAGTAGTCGCTAAATGAAAAGATTAGTCGTATCCTCTTAGTTTGGCAAGATTTTATTCCATGTAGTTTGTTTACATGTCTGGTTAGTAATATTCCACGTTTGTTTGGATTATGCCTTAAGTCCTGTAACGTTGGCTATATAGTGCTTACCTCTAGTCTCCTATCAATCGAGCAATAAACCAATCTACTATTCCCCCATGTTACCTCTTCCCCTGCCTATGATGTGCGACAACCCCTCTCCTACTAGCGTCGCGCCAGAGAGGTCTAGGGGTTTGGCCTCTTCCTTGCTGTGGCTACCCTCTCCGCCTCTGGCCTCATGGAAATACAATTGCATATTTCCTCACAATTATTTTATAATTAGAAGCTAACGGAGGGAGTATAAGTCAGACTGGCAGTTTTGTTTTGTATGTGATCGTTTCTATGTACAATTTAGGTTGTGAATATTAACACTTGAGCTAATTGCAATGGAGATATATCAACATGACGCGTGGGAATACTTTACCCCACGAACTTGGAATGCAATGGACTAATCCATCAACTTGGCTTTCGGGTTCACTTTGGTCCAAACTGAGGCGCGCCAGGCTATCTTGCCTACATGGCATGCCATTTCTGGCTACTCACACATATGCCATGCTTGTAAGGACTTCAAATCTTCGGGCGCCTCATACTTTTTTCGATTAGGACTCCCAATTTTTGGCAATCCTTACCAGTGCCTCCATTCTGTTCTTGTCAAGCTATCCACAGCTACTGAGGAGGCGGCGAAAAAAAAAACCAAATAGCTCACGGAATACCCCCAAATAATCCTAAATTGATTAATGGTTGACATTTTACCTGCAAATGGAAGACGCAATAGGTCGTTCAACATTCCCATCTCTGGCAGTATGCCAACCATATAATGCACGACCTCCCAGCTCACCCCCCCCCCCCCCCCCCC
>CBMN010749193.1:1830-12444 GCA_000582825.1 Hordeum pubiflorum | reverse complement strand
TCTAGGGCATATCTCCTACATCAGCGGGAGAGAGAGAGGGGAGTGCACGGAGGGGGGGGAGAGGGGCTGGCTGGCGGGGCTAGCTCGGCGCTAGTTGGGCCGGCCTGGCTGGCCGGACCTTTTCTTTTTCTATTGTTTTGTGTTTCTGTTTCCTTCTTTTCTCCTTTTTACGTCTTCTTGTAAATTCAAATGTAGTTTGAATTTGAATTTCTTTCGAAAACAAACTTGTCCTAAATTCCAAATGGAATATTTAGAAATGTTTGAACATTTCTTTTGGGCAAAACTGGGCATATAATTCTGCACTTATATTTTTAATTGGAATTGGAATTTGATTTGAAACCAAAGTTGTTTCAAATCCCCCTTTTTTATATAAAAATAGGCAAGGGTCTAGATCATTGTTTGGTCTTGTGAAAGTTCATTTCCTGCCAAATGGTTTGCAAAACCAAATTGAAAATTTTCCCCTTTTATTTGATTTGATTTTCAAGCAAATCACTGAGTTACTTTTTAGGGAAATTCCTTATTTGGCCTAAATATTCTTGGGCTTATTTGGATGATCTTGCCCAACAATATTTCAAAGGGGTTGGGTTCCACCTATTTGGTAGCTAGGTTTTCACTATTCTTATTGGGGTTTTAACCTTTTTATCAAACAATCAAGCACTTCTGACTAGCAATCAATCAAATAGGGGTTCGCTTTTGAAAAAAAAAAATTCCCTGGGAATTTTTTAACATACCAGATTTAGAAAAAATCTGGGATGTGACGGAGGGGCTGGAGGAGATGCTGGCGCGCTCGGCAGCCGGAGATGTCTATGTTCCGGAGCTGGAGGTGATGGAGGACCGACCGCCCATCCAGCTGTGGAACCCGTCGTTGTACGGGCAGTCATGGTCGTGGACAACCATAGTGCCATGCAGCCTGTCGTCGCCACTACCACCAGCACTGCAGGCCGCGTGGGCGTCGTGCTCACCACCATCGCCGCCGCCATCATCGCATCGTGCACAAGATGCTCCCACCCCACTTTGGGGGCCACCGCCCCACCACTGGACGCCGTCTCCCAACATCGATCTGACTAGGGACGACGAGGATGAGGATGATGGCGCGTGAAGGCAGCCACGACATTGACGACGGTAGGGTCGGAGGGCAAATCTACCTTTTTATGTTTTTTAATTTCAACTTAAGTACTATGTGCGGGTCGTGACTATCGTAGACTTTTTAATTAAGTTATTGTAATATATTTATGTTTTAAACTATTTTACAATGACTTTTTTCGTTTTTTAGTTCAAAACCGGACATAAAGTTTGGGATGCGGCCGCGTGTTGGATGCACCGACCGGCGGACGGCCAAAACCAGACACGGGCGTCCGTTTTGCCGATCCAAATAGACAAAATCCGGACATAACAGATGTCCGATTGGGATCGACGGTTGTAGTTGGCCTCATGGGTCTTCTTTCTCCTTCGCAAAATTAAATAAATATAAAACGCTTCTTTCTTAAAAAAAAAACACCTTATTTGAAGAGACTTTTTTTTGCAGGAAATTTCCGAAGAGACTTTGTCCCTTGTGTTGCGCATACGTGTAACAATTGTAGAATTTTTTCCGGACAATTGTTAGAATATCGTGCTGCTTACGCACGAATGGTAGTCGAACAAGACACATCCATTTATTTTAAGTAGTACATCTTCTCAATCCAAGTTTCTCTGACCGCCTGATGCCGTAGCTACGAAAAACCAATTCTCTTCTCCGCTCGACGACGTTGACATCACCAGTAGGAGTACGTTTCTTCGCTGCTGCTATACTTGGTGCCATCTCGGTCCGTAGGTCGTTTGCCCAGCAGAAACCAAGCCGACTCCCCCCGTTCCCAGCACGTAAAAACCATCGCGTACGCGGCGGACAAGGCAGCGTTTTCGGCGTGACCCGAACAAACCTTTCTCGTTGCAACGGCCTCTGCCGCCATACGTCCGTCCACTCGTCTACTACCCCCGTCCTCCGCATCGGTACTTGCTACTACTGCCCAACCGTATCAATTTGGCGCGTGAGACGCCGTGATTTGCATTTTGGCGCATCAATTGAAAGCTTAGGGGTTACGGCTCGGGGGTTGGGGCCTTGCCTGGCCGCGACGGGGGATAGGGTGGGGTGGTCGGCCCGTTGCCAGGCACACATGGTGCGTGAAGCCAAACGGACCGCCGAGCCGTGCAGAGTATGTGCAGCCTCTGACCCGTTGCCGTGTGAGCAAATCACGCCACACACACACATACACACAGAGAGAGTGGTGAGGTGTGTCCGTGCGTGACTGGGGGCTGGGGTAGAAACCTGAAACGGTGCCGTGTGAATCCCACACTGTGACGCTTATAAAAAACCAAGGAGAGGCGCAGTAGCTGGAGAGAGAGCCTAGACTCGGTACCATTTTCGTTCTGATTGGCCATTGGGGTGGCCGGGTGGAGAGCAAGGAAGGAGGCGACCACAGCCATGGCGACCAGGCCGGGGCCTTTGACTGAATGGCCATGGCAGAGGATGGGCAACTTCAAGGTACGCACTAGGGAGGCGATAGCAATGCTAGCTCTTCCTCCATCTTCCTCTGATCCTTGCTCTGTTTCTTGCTCTGTTTCTTGCTTGAGCTGACATGCGTAGGAAGAGGCTTGTCCAAAGCAAGAAACTAGGTTGGTTGAACTGATGCATCAACCAAGTAAAACCAGTAGTATTTCCAAAGCAAATGTTTTCTGTTGCCCCTCCTGGCTGCCAGACTTGCTTGGATGTTCTTGTGTGGCACCCGCAATAACTGTTGGTGCTTTGCATGGCTTTGCCCTTGCGAGATTTAGCAAGATGAGCAAATGCGCGAATAGAAAATTGTCCTTTCATCCTTTACCCATCCCACCCTCACTCTTGCAGTTACAAGGGGGTCAGTTCTTTCAGCCCAAGGAGAACAAAAAATATACTAGTAGTAGTTCGTTTCCCTGCTTAATCCATCTCAGATTTGAGAACACCAGACAGACATTTTTGTTGGCCTGTTGCCAAACTTGGGGGCAAGGCAAAGAGTCTGGTGAAGAATGAAAACGAAACAGTCCCAGATTGGAATTTTGATAACAACCAAATCCTGCAATCACGAAATGATTGCGTTGTACTGCAAATAATTACTAAGAAAAAAAAAACAGTACCTAGGGTCAGTCAGTCCTGAGCATGAGACAGTGCATTTATTTTCCTGGAAGAATGACGAGATTCTCGACCTGGTACCCGTTGCTGTTGTTTGCTGTCTCGCGGAATTCATTAGTACAGTAACTTTAAAAAAAAAACCGGAGATTAGTACAGTAACTAATTAACGTGGCGAAATGTTTGTTGTGTGGTGGCGAAATGCAGTACCTGGTGATGGCGCCGGTGGTCGTCCACGGCGCGTACCGGGTGATGAACAAGGGGTGGGGCGACATCGACCTTGCCTACTCGCTCATCCTGCCGTCGCTGGCGCTGCGGATGATCCACAACCAGATCTGGATCAGCCTGTCCCGCTACCAGACCGCGCGCAGCAAGCACCGCATCGTCGACCGCGGCATCGAGTTCGACCAGGTCGACCGCGAGCGCGGATGGTGAGCACTAGTAAACTCTTTTCTTCAGTTTTTCATCAGACGGTGACCACCGGATCGTGAGGATGATGATGACGATGATGATAACTCGGGCAGGGACGACCAGATCGTCTTCAACGGGCTGCTCTTCTACTTGGGGTACCTGGCGATGCCGAGCGTGAGCAGGTTCCCGCTGTGGCGGACGGACGGCGCGGTGGCGACGGCGCTGCTGCACGCGGGACCCGTGGAGTTCCTCTACTACTGGTTCCACCGCGCGCTGCACCACCATTTCCTCTACTCGCGATACCACTCCCACCACCACGCCTCCATCGTCACCGAGCCCATCACCTGTAAGCCTCCCCGTCTCTCTCTCTCTGTATCTAATTAGCTATTTCGCAACAAAAAAAGTACTCCCCATCCCGTAATACTATAATACAAAAGCGTTTTTTACACTACGCTCTTATATTATGGGACGTTTTTTTACATTAGAAATGCTTTTAAATTATGAGACGAGCGGATATTTAATTAGCTGCATGAGTTCGGTATTACTCCATCGGTTTCTAAATATAAGTCTTTTTAGACATTTCAATAAAAGTCTTTTTAGACATTTCAATAAAAGACTCTATGTAGACTCCTATTGAAATGTCTAAAAAGACTTATATTTAGTTATATTTAGTAACGGAGGGAGTAGTTATCAGTTTTTATATATATTGCTCCTCAGGTCTTTAGTTACATAACAGTACACGTGCTACGTTCATCGTGTCGCGTCTCTTGGACCAATAATTTAATCAGCCCAGGTACCACAGCTCAGCTCGTATAGGAAGAATCTACTGTAGGATCCTAGAACAGTGCACATGTGACCATGATAAACAACCACTCATTATCAATTCCGGACAAGCAAATTTTCCTACTCGCTACCAGAAGTGTCCAGCACTGGTTCCAGCTCAAAAAAAAAACAATAATGTCCTGCCGCGCGCCATTTATCTTCTCTCATGAATCAACAGTGCGTCTCGGCCCATGCTCGCCATCCCTCTTTCAACGAAAGGGGTTGGCTTCGACTGGACCACTGGGTACGTGTACTGCGGCGCCTGACCGCATACAGTAGCGCAGTACGTACACTGTGCGCGTAGCTTTAAACCACGGCCCGGCCCACAGTTGCTGCCAGTGCCAGGGAAACGAACATGGCATGTGACTGCCTGAAATGCGGCGGCAGAGGCCACGCCCAGCCAAACGCGATAATTAATTTTGGCCGAAACTTATCGACGGACGAAATGAAAAGGCGGACGGAAACGTCCTGCAATATTTAATGCAAATATATATATATGTATATACATGTATATATATAGGTTTTTGGAAAACATCTTGTATATATATGTATATATATAGGTCTTTTTCTTTTAGGAAAACCAATTTTGGTCACTTAACTACTAGCGGTAGATTCCAGATTTGGTCCCTGGAATTTTATACCAAACATCTTCAACCCTAAACATTTGAGGTTCGACAAATTTCCCCTGCAAAAAATGGTCCGACAAATTTAGTCTGTGAGCTTAGTTAAGTTGCCAATGAGAATGGCCAACGATCAACGTGGCATTTTTCTACAAGTGGCTGCATAGTTAAAGTAGACATAGCACTAAATAAGGGGAAAAAAGGTAAAAGAAATAAGGAAACATCTTTCTTGGTGGGGAGCTCCCATTCCTCAAAGAGAAACATGTTTCTTAGAAAAAATGAAGCTATATTGAATATATTCAGGAAAAAAAAATTAAACAGAAATATTTAACATAATGTAATTTAAAAACATAAAATTCAGAAACTTCGGAATTTTTATAAACAATACGTAGCCCTAGAATTTTGAAATTTGAGTAAACTTATTAATAGCCAAGAACAATAATACTAATAGCCAAGAACAATATTGAAAAGCAAAACATATGGTCGTATTTGACAAACTATTTGTGAATTTTCTTAAATGTCTTGTTTTGCTAGGAAGTTTCATATTTTAATAGTTTTCACATTATAAGTAACTTGTACGGAAAGAATTTTCTTTTAAAGTTTTTTATTTCTCACAAGTTTCCGACTTCCCTTTATTTTATTTTAAAAAATCCCTAAGTTGTTTTCTATGTTCTTCCTTTTTTGTGTGTGCTTATGGTGATTCCCACTTGGAAATCAGTTCAAATTTCTTTGCTTTTGACAATTAGGGTAAAAACTGTCTATTATTAAAGTTCCTAGACCAAATCTGAAATGCACAAATAGTTGAAGGGACAAAAAAAGATTATTTGTTCCCCGTTTCTTTAGGATTGTCAGATGGTGTTAAACATGTTTTCCCCATAGGTCATAAGTCATAACTTGGTCCTAGGAACGGGGAAAGACTTAGTTATTTTGAACGTAATGCAAAATGCTGTAATCCTGATTCATGAAAAAAAAATTGGGGCGTAGAAATGTCTTCTAACCGACAACTTTTTGATTGAACACTGTTACCGTAGAAAGGTTGTGTGCTTTCTAACCAGTAGTGTAAGAGCTAAGAGGTGTGTTTGCATAATTACTTTTGTTTGACCAAGCATGTAAGAAACGTGTCATGTTAAATAATTTTTTTCTCTTGGTTTCTAATATATCTCTGTATTGCAGCGGTCATCCATTTTTTTCTCTTGGTTTCTAATATATCTCCGTATTGCAGCGGTCATCCATCCTTTTGGCGAACACATCGTCTATTTCACGCTCTTTGCAATCCCGATGTTGTCCACAGTTTATATGGGAAATGGCTCCGCCCTCGTATTTGTGTTGTATATCGTTTACATTGACTTCATGAACAACATGGGGCACTGCAATTTTGAACTGGTGCCAAAGTGGATGTTCCAAGTCTTTCCTCCTCTCAAGTACCTCATGTACACCCCTTCGTAAGTGCAGACCCTTATCATAAATCCCATAACTTAGTCTAGGCATTAACCAAAAAAATGATGAGCCTTGGAGTACAGAGAATTTCTAGACTTCACTGAAATAAACATAACAATCTTTTGCTGGTTTCTTATGCAGGTTTCATTCTCTTCACCACACGCAGTTCCGCACAAACTATTCACTCTTCATGCCATTTTACGACTACATATACAGCACTATGGACAAGGCATCTGACGAGCTGTATGAGAGCTCAGTGAAAGGAACAGAGGAGACACCTGACCTTGTTCATCTCACACATATGACCAACTTGCAATCGGCTTGTCATCTAAGGGTTGGATTCGCCTCCATAGCATCCAAACCATCCGATAACTCTGAGTGGTATATGTGGACACTGTGGCCCTTGGCATGGCTGTCAATGGTGGTAGCATGGATTTATGGGTCATCTGCATTCGTGATCGAGAGAATCAAACTGAAGAAGCTGAGGATGCAAACATGGGTCGTACCGAGATACAACTTCCAAGTAACCAACTCCCCTTGCCATTTACTCCCTCCGTCCGGGTTTATTAGGCCCCCTTTCATTTTGAACCAAAGTTTGACCATAAATTTAACTAATAAAAATATAAACTATATGTCATGAAAACTGTATCATAGAAAACCTCTTTCAAATACAAATCTAACAATATAGTTTATGTAGCATATGCTTTATATATTTTTCGTTAAATGCATGGTCAAACTTAGACCTAAAATACAAGGGGGCCTAATAAACCCGGACGGAGGTAGTATGTCTTTATCTGATGGTTGCAAGTTGCTTAACTATTTTCTTTCTTCCTGCAGTATGGTCTGACATGGGATAGAGAATCGATCAATGACTTAATTGAAAAGGCGATATTGGATGCTGATGTAAGAGGGGTTAAGGTGCTCAGTCTAGGCCTACTGAATCAGGTAACTAATATTTACTTCTAGAACTCACATTGCAGAGGTGCACAGTGATATGTCAGCATGGTGAAGACATAAAGATCATAAGAGACATAACAAAAATAATTAGTACGGAGAAATGCACAGTGTTGTATAATCCCTTAATATTTTCTCTTCATTAATTTGAAAAGGGATTAGTACTTTGTATCGTAATCCCATGTGTGGTGATAAATTGATAATGATAATTTATTTGATTCTCTGTTTTTTTTCCTTTAGGAAAAACATCTCAATGGGAATGGTGAACTATTTAGACAAAAATACCCAAAATTAGGAGTTCGAATTGTTGATGGAAGTGGCTTAGCAACTGGAGTTGTCCTAAAGAGCATCCCTTCAGATGCAAAGCAAGTTTTTCTTCATACAGGGACTTCTAAGATAGCCCGTGCAGTTGTTATGGCATTATGTGGCAGGGGCATCCAGGTATATCTATATCTTTCTGTCTCTACTTTTATGGGTAAATAGTTTTGTAGAATATTTTCGTGAAATCTTTTTCGACCCAGGTGATCATGAATCGTAAGAAACAGTATGACATGCTGAAGTCACAAATGCCAGAGAACAGAGCAAGCTACTTGAAGTGGTCCAGCAATGACATAACCAAGGTAAAAGTTATGTTGAAAGAAAATGTTTCCTGGAAAGTACTGCACTGCATTGCATTGCATTGTCGTGTGTAGAACTAAATCATGGTTTAATCATATATATGTGTCCTTGAGAAGAAAGTTGTTGGCATACCTAAAAATATTATCGGTATAGAATAAGCATTTACCTGCACCATCGTAAGACTAACTCCCAAACATTTTCTCAGTAACCATTTTAGTCATGAAAACATTAGCCCTGACTAACTGCTATGTGATTTAGTATTTTTCTGCAAAGAAGGGGTACGGTGATCAATAAAACATTCAAAATAGCCTTGTCATGGACTCAATATGATTATCCAGACTTGAACCATAGTGGAAATGGGTATGAGAACATGCAAAGTAGGGGCCTGACGCTCCAGTAGATTCTTGTACTAACAGTCTTGGAAGTTGGAAGTAGGTTGTATTGATGTTTCAGTTTGTTGCAGATTTGGTTAGTAGAGAGGATCGATGACAAAGAACAGAGGATGGCACCAAAAGGGACAGTGTTCATTCCAATATCGCAGTTCCCCCTGAAGAAAGTCCGCAAGGACTGCTCTTACTTGAGCACTCCGGCGATGAAGATCCCAGACACAATGCAGAACATCCACTCCTGTGAGGTAACACATATAAAACCACCGCGATCTCCTTTGCAAGGCGTCGGCAATATTTTGGACTCAATATATATTTTTGGTTCCTTGACAGAACTGGCTGCCGAGAAGGGTGATGAGCGCGTGGCATATCGCCGGAATACTTCACGTCCTGGAAGGGTGGAGCGTGCACGAGTGCGGGGACGACATGATGGACCCTGAGGAGGCATGGTCGGCCGCTATCAGGCACGGCTTCGTCCCTCTCACGAAAGCTTGACTGTGAAATGTTGTGCCCGTCCGATGCTAAAATGGTACTACCGAGAATTGATGCTAAAACTGCAGTTTTTCTTTTCCTTTCGGGAACACGCGTGAGATCTGTTTGGTAGGACAGCTAAGTCTGTAAGATTTATCAGTGTGAACATCGACATCAATTCCATTAACCTACTGCTTATGGGGTACTGTACTTTTGTTTGCATAACGTCTGTAAGATCATGGGAGATGATGTTTGGCGTTTGAGTTCATCAGTAGGAAATAATCGAAACGCCTGATTTGACGGACGGACCGCAGGGTTCTGGAAATGAGGTGAAGGAAAGACGGCAAGTAAGCTGAGGATCACCTGGACACACTTCTCTCCTGAGTTTGAATCTGCACAAAGTGTAACAAAAGAGTTTGAATTGGCAGTGTCCTTCATTTCGCCTACGGGTTGGGATCTCCCGAGTAATCCTGGTGTCAAACTAGTGCAATGTTCCACTTCGTGCAGAGTGATCGTGAGGGTCAAGTGAAACTGCAAACATTGTTGGCGCCGCCTCTCTCGCAGCGCCTCCTTCTTCAACCTCTTAAGAACATCTATCTTCTTCTCTCATGAACACACACGCACCTGAGAAGAAACTAACGACCCAAGGGAGAAGAAGACTCTCACACACACACACCCCTCATCGTGGAGAAACTAGCTTTGTTTTTTTACTCCCGGTGATACACACACTGGCTACATTTTTCCACCAGCCCTCACGGCTTCCTCTTTCTCATTTAGAATCGCTCCACGATCTGCACGACCGGCGGCTTCACAGCTTGTGCGCTAACTATCTTATCCATGCAAAGTAATTAACAACTAACTACATGCACACCCCTTGCGCAGCTAACAACCTCCATGGGGCCACTCCTTCACCCACGAAGATAGCTAGCTCAATGACCCGGCCAATCTCTACGCCAGTAACATGATAGGCAGACATGCACGTCCACACATGTTAAGATTAATTCCAACAAACATGCCACTGCTCTCCGTCCAAAATTCGGTATTAAAACCCCCTTATGATGTATCTTGAGGAGAAAAATTATTTTCCAGAGGCACCTAATTTTGTGCCTGCAGTGTAACCACTCAGGAATTTCGATTTCGTCGTAATGGTACTTTTGTGAAGACCAGATTTTCAATCATATAAGTAATAATAACAGCAAGCACCAGTGGTCTAGTGGTAGAATAGTACCCTGCCACGGTACAGACCCGGGTTCGATTCCCGGCTGGTGCAATCAATTATAGTTTTTGTTTTTACCTAAACAACAATTATACTTTTTGAGGAAATTCAATCATCACTTTACCTTAGGATAGGAAACCACCAGAACAACTAGATGATGCCCTGGAGACTTGCTAAACAAATGCATAAAAGTTTTTATAGAAACATCTATAACTAATGGGAAGAGAATGTTAGCTTAAAAATGAAATGAAATACAAAGGGTATAAAAAAGAGAAAAAGAAATGAATTGCAGTTAAAAGAATGTTGTGAATGTGAACTACATAGGTATGATGCAAGGATAACATGTATTGTCAATATAAAATCTAATGCAAAAAAATAACTTACCAGTAACATGCATGAATTGATGATGTCATGCTTGCATGCATAGAGTAATGCAAAAACAATGTAATTTCTGACTTGCATGCATAGAGTAATGCAAAAACAATGTAATTTATGACTTGCATGCATGACTTGTTCATGTGGCATAGTTGCATGTCTAGGAAA